>SJYQ01000471.1:283731-302876 GCA_006410935.1 Redunca redunca
ACGTTTAAATACATGCAGTAGAATCAAGGCATAATCTTATAAAATTATCTACTAAAGTCAACTGCTACACAATCTTATCATGTTCCCAAAAAACTATAACTGTCTGATAGAAAATGTTTAGTTCCTAAGGGTATTAGGCACTTCTATAGCAAGAGCAGTATGCTGTGTAATCCTTGGAGAAACATTAAATTAATATTGATGATAATGATGATAGAGCATGAGCATTAAAAATCTCCCCAGCTTTTCACTACTGAAACATGTTAGCTACCCTAAGGTAAACTTTGACAACTACCTACCATTCAAGTGTGAATTTGGGAGGCTGAGATCTTAGATACGCAGAACTCTAGTCTCCCATACAAAAAATCTCAATTTTCCCACACTTGACCCAGAGTTTTTTGTTTGTTTGTTTTTTGTTTTTTCCTTGTGATAGGCTTTCTGATATATGAATATCATGATATCATGTATATATCAGGATTATCCAGCCTTTTTTGTTTGGTTACCCCTTTCTTCTTAGCTCTGTCCACCAGAGACAAAAATCTCAAAGGTCTTCAGTACTGTTAAATATTACTGGAGACTTTTGGTGCTTGCTTATGTTATTTCTCAGTCTCTTGGAATTTATTTGCAAGAAAGACTGGAGGGAAAAATAAGTCATCATTTGCTAACTTAATGAGAGATTGTCCTCTCTAGAACTCTTACAAGGAAAAACCACATTAAATCAAAACAAAACAAATGTCATGTAAACACATTTTACAATGGGAGGAAATGAGCTATGTAAATCAGAGCTCCCATCATAGTGAAAGGGGAGCTGAAGTCATCTTCTAATATAGGAACCCAATTTTGCTCTACGTGGAATCAATCTAATCTGAATTTATCTACAAAATAATGAAACTTTTTCCTGATTCAAAATAGAACAGTGGAAAAGCTGACAGGAACAATTAGACTAATCATTTAATACCCAGGATTTGGTATAATGCAAGTGACCACATGGAAATATCCATTCCCAGATTATAGATGTTAAAGCATGTTTCAAATGATCCACCTAGAGTATTCACTGTGTATCCCAAATATCTAATAATGGTTAAAACAGCAAAGTAAATTTGAGAGTCAACAGTTTTTCTTCTGTCCAGGCACCTTCCCTGATTTCTAAGGTGTATGCGCTGCAAGCCTAGTGGTCTGTGACATCTCAGGAAGGCACAAAGGACTTCTTACCTAGCAGGTGTATGAGCTTATAGAAGAAGTTCAGTAAAATCATCATACAATGTTTTTCAAGGGTCCTGTTTTGAAAAGTTCTAGGGAGGCAAAAACAAATGATGGACCAAATCCATCCCTAAAAATGTGAATGTATCATATGGGAAAATGATAATAGAGAATTTTAAAGAAAATGGGGGAACATGTTATGCAGAAGTCTATATGGCATTGGGACACTAGAATGATAGACCTGGTCATAAACATGCAACAGCACACATATACATACAATTTCTAATAAGGGAATAAACAACAGAGGATGGCTGGGAAATTCAACTCTTTTTTTTTCTTTAACAAAACCCTGTAGGAACGATGTTGCTTGATCTTAATGCCAAGAAACTGGAAAACTCCCAATGATTTAAAAGAGGAGAAAGAGAGATTAATTATTGCTTTAAGGCAGGCCAAGATATGATTATAAGTGCTACACTTCTAAGATGTAAGTGTAACCTCCCATGTAGTATGCAACGCAGATGTACAAAGATTTGGGAAGGTGGGTATGTTGATGTACTTACGATTAAAAAAAATAAATAAAGAAAAAGCTTTCTGGTTCTTAGTGTTTTAGGATCTAAAAGGCCAAAGGATATCTTTAGCAAGTTCCCAAAGGTGCTAGCTTATCATCTGCAGGTACAGTGTCACAAAAACCACACAGAAAGATGGCATTTTATCTCATCATTAGAAAGGAGGAATCTGTTCTTTTTTTCCTTCATCCTCTTGTTAATTTTTTCTAGGATTTGGAAGGAATGAGCTGGTCCAATACCCAAATCAACCACATATAATGCCATTTGATAATAAATCAAAAGAAAACAAGTGTTTCCTACAATTTTTTTATGTGCCACAGCAAAAGGAAAGACTAGATTACATCACATTCCTTATCTCAAAAAGGTTTACTATACTGATAAAAGTTCTTAGCTTTTACAGAAAATTCTATATTTGGAAAGTATTTTTCCTTTGATGGAAATTTCTATTTTTTTGTAATGTGCAATTATTAGCTTTCTTTCCAAATGGTCCTATAGGTATGTCGATGGCAAGAAACAAGGTTTTAGCTTTAGTAAGTAAGAGGAGGAGGAGGAAAGAAACTTAATCCTGGGTGATTTCTATGAGCCAAGTGTTTGGAGAAACCTCATTCACTCTTGAGTGCAAACACGTGAGAGGTCACTGATGTTCCAGTTTATAGTGACATCACTGAGGCCTATAGTGACCAAGGATTTGCCCAACTTCACACAGTGGTAAGGGTGGAATTGGGGGGTTTTCAGCTACCTACTGCTCAAGTATCTATATCAAACACAAGAAGCATGTACTTGTAGAATATACTGATAAGAAGTCTAGGAAAGAATCCTCACAACTCTTAAGACCTTAAAATCCTTACTTCCACAGTTGCAGTTCTATTGCCAGGAGCCCTGCATAATAGCCCTCTCGAGTGGCCATAAACAGACACTTAAAAGGCAATGTATAAACAACATAATTTCTTAGTCCTTTTTGTGCTCAAAGGAAGTTGTGCCAGATTAATTTACCAGGGTTAGATGTTTTTAGGAGGTTGAAAAACTCATTTCAATCCTGGCAATATACATTACTGATTCAAGTTTTCTCTTACCAACCTTTCCATTTGTTTCGAATTATCAGGAATGTTTCTAGAATAGGGTAGATGCATTGCATTCCATTCAGGGCACTCTCTTGAGTAGTCAGAGCCCGGACATCATTTCACTAGGTGATCTAAATGACACTGTTACAGTGACCTGTCCTGAGCAACTTCCCATAACAGTCTCCAAGAAAGACCAACATTTGTAATAGATTAGCCCTTCTGAGGAATTGATACTTTTGAACTGTAGTGCTGGAAAAGACTCTTTCAAGTTCCCTGGCTAGCAAGGAGATCAAATCAGTCAATCCTAAAGGAAATCAACTCTGAATATTCATTGGAAGGACTGATACTGAAGCTCCAATACTTTGGCCACCTGATGCAAAGAGCCAACTCAGAAAAGACTCTGATGCTGGCAAAGACAAAAAGCAGGAGGAAAAGGCAACTACAGAGGATGAAATGGTTGGATGGCATCACTGATTGTTGGGGAAATTAAATAAATATCCTTGTTTAGGCTTCAGAGACAAGCAGAGCAGGCCTCTGAGCTTGCTTCTAACCTGCCTGGACACTGCCCTGACAGGAGTGATTGTGAGTGACCGTCTGCTCTGAGTGCAAGGCTTGCAGCACCGCAGATATGATGGGGGAGGAATCTAGTGAGTGTTTGGCCCCTGGAGGGGGCCTGGGCAGCCCAGCCCCAGGCTTAGCAACATTCCAAGTTTTACAACCCTTATGGCAGAAAGCTAAGAACTAAAGAGCCTCTTGATGAAAGTGAAAGAGGAGAGTGAAATAGCTGGCTTAAAACTCAACATTCAGAAAATGAAGATCATGACATCCTGTCCCGTCACTTCATGGCAAACAGATGGGGAAACAATAGAAACAGTGAGAGGCTTTATTTTCTTGGGCTCTAAAATCAGTGCAGATGGTGACTGCAGCCATGAAATTAGAAGACGCTTGCTCCTTGGAAGAATAGCTATGACCAACCTAGACAGCATATTAAAAAACAGAGCATTACTTTGCCGACAAAGGTCCCTATAGTCAAAAGTATTGTTTTTTCAGTAGTCATGTATGGATGTGAGAGTTGGATCATAACGAAGGCTGAGCGCCGAAGAATTGATGCTTTTAAACTGTGGTGTTGGAGAAGACTCTTGAGAGTCCCTTGGAGTGCAAGGAGATCAAACCAGTGAATTCTAGAGGAAATCAATCCTGAATATTCACTGGAAGGACTGATGCTAAAGCTGAAGCTCCAGTACTTTGCCACCTGATGCAAAGAAATGACTCATTGGAAAAGACCCTGATGCTGGGAAAGATTGAAGGCAGAAGGAGAAGGGGATGACAGAGAATGAGTTAGTTAGATGGCATCACAGACTTGATAGACATGAGTTTGAACAAGCTCCGGGAGTTGGTGGTGGGCAGGGAAGCCTGGTGTGCTGCAGTCCATGGAGTCGCAGAGAGTCAGACACACCTGAATGACTGAACTGAAGTTTTACAAGACAAAACAAACAGCATTAACAGGAAACCAGGCTTGCAATTTGGTCACAGACTGAAGATTGTATCAGTTTGTGTCTGTCCTGGGATTATAGGTGGGAACCCTGAACTGCAATCCTTGAAGTCTTACCCATGGAACAGATGTACTGACTGGTACCCTTTCCCAACTGGGACTCTAGATGTGCTGTGGCACAGGACTTCCCAGCGCTGATTAAGTCTGGATGTTGGTCAAAACCCAATTTGGTTGCACTTTCTGTTCTATTTTTCTTTTCTTTGGTTATCTGATAAATATTTGTATTATTTCTTTGTATGTAATGATTGGCTTATTTTGTTAACAAATCCTTTGAGCCTGAGACAAAAGTGAAAACTTTTAGCAAAACATCGATTCAATGGACATGAGTCTGAGTAAATCCTGGAAGACTGTGAAGGACAGGGAAGCCTGGCATGCTGCAATCCATGGGATTGCAAAGAGTTGGACACAACTAAGTAAATGAACATAAACAGGCTGGAAAAGAGATATAAGCTTATCATTCACGGGCCTTTTATAGATCCTAACCTGAGAAAAGGGCTCTAGGAAATATTCCTTAGTATCCATCTTTCAGCTCACAGTTGGCACAAGGCACAAAAATGCCTAAAATTTGAAGATGGTAAGTTTCTGCTCAGAACTATACCGGAGTAAAGGGACTTGAGAGAGATGCTGACATGTACTGAGCAACTAGAATATTTCAGGCACTGACTCAGTTATTTGGCACACGCTGTCATAAACATTCTTTACAAAACTTCAGCAAGTCTGTCAATGTGAGTTTCATGGATATGGATGTCACAGAGTAGAAAGAGTAAGCAATTTTCACAGGGATGTGGAGCAAGAAGCTGAAGTAGACTATGAACCAAGACTGTCCAATCCTCAAGTCCATGAATCCTACAATCTAACACATGCCTTGTCGTCTGAAAGAAGTTCAAGAGGCTCTGGGCCACATCCTAGCGATGTGACTTTGGATCAACAACACAGACCCTCTGCGACTTGGGATCACATTTGTGGAAGGCAAGATAACAAAATGATTCATGCTACGTGCTGTCTCTCAGCACTTGGCACACAGCCAGTGCTCATCAAGTGGTAGCTTTCACCACCTCATCCATCCTCCTTCTCATGAACAGCCAATTACAGGGAGACCTGGGGAGATGGGCACGCCATTACCAGGAGAGGGTGAAACATGAGCTGGGGGCAATGATGCTCGCCAGCTGGGCCTGCGACCAGAAATGGTCAGATCACCCTGAGACAGGCACTGAAAACTGATGAAACTTGGTTCAGGCCTGATTCTGACTTTTTCCCTAGACTCTCAGCCTTCTACTCACAACTGCTTAATTAGTGATATACTCACAGCTTCCCCAGAGTGCAGAGTTTTTAGGCATGCCAAGGACACAAGCTCTGGGGTGATTCCAGCAGAACCAGGTAAATTTGGGGGGTGTGGTTATCAATTAGCCCTTTTTGTTTACACCAAGACAGATTAATTAGCTTGGTTGATACTATTTCTGGCTTTATTAGGAAAGACATCCTTTTCTCTTGCAGAAGGAGACTGCATTTTCTAGATGTACACCTTTATTTTATTCATATGAATTAATTTATACAAAATAAATCTGTCAGTTTTATTTATATACAATTATATAAACTTTATTTTATATATATATATATAAACATGAATTAATTTATACAAAATAAATCTGTCAGTTTTATTTATATACAATTATATAAACTTTATTTTATATATATATATATAAACTTTATTCTTCTGGGTTTTAGAACAAAGTTCCTGAGTTTATCAGGGAGCCATCAAATGTGAACATATAAACTAAGAGCTTAAGAATTCTGGCCACATATTGGAGAAGAGGTTTTAATAGAATACAGACTTTCTGTCATCGTTGTTGTTATTATTATTGGCAAAAAGACTCTGAAGTGAGGTATGTGAATGAACTGGACATCTTCAAAGCTAGCTGTGTTCATGTGATAACCTTGTTGCTCACTGAACTCTTAAAGTTTAACAGTGAGACAAAGATTTCCACTTCTAGTAGTTTTGTGCTACTGTTCACATCTGAACTTCAGTAACCAAAACACTACCAAAAAAAAAAAAAAAAATCCTTGAACTCCTAAATGTTTTTCCCAGATTTGAAGTTTTATTTCCAGTAAGTTGGATTCTTACAATATTTTCTATGATATAGCTGGTTAGAAAAGATTCTGGTCTCTACTCGTCTAAGAGACAATATGCATAGTTACTAAATTCAAGGCTTTTGAAATAAGACAGATATGGGTTGAAAATCCAAACCTGAAGATCTAGTATATCTTTGAGAAGATACTTAATCTATAAAAGGAGGATAATAAGATATCTTATAGAGATGCTATCATTAAAATTAATACATACAAACCACTTATCAGAATATCTAATGAATACTAAGTACTCAAATGCCAACTGCTATCTTCCCTTTGGGCTTCCCAGGTGGCAAAGTGGTAAAGAACCCACCTGAGAATGCAGGAGATTCAAGAGACATGGGTTTGATCCCTGAGCTGGGAAGATGCCCTGGAGGAGGACATGGCAAACTACTCCAGTATCACTGTCTGGAGAATTCTACAGACAGAGGAGCCTAGCTGGCTACAGTCCATGGAGTCACACAGAGTCGGACATGGCTGAGCACACACACAGCTTCCCGTCAGCCATCACCATGGGATGGCCAACTGTTAATAGCTTGCACAGGATCCTGGTGATGGCTTATGAGCTGGACGGTTGGGAGATGTATTGTAATTCCTCACAGGTAATTCCATCCACTGTAAGATGCACCACTGTCCTTTAATACACCACTAAGAATAGAATCCCCCTCAATGCTGGAGACCTGGGTTCAATCCCTTGGTTGGGAAGATCCCCTGGAGAAGGGAAAGGCTACCCACTCCAGTATTCTGGCCTGGAGAATTCCATGGATAGTCCATGGGGTTGCAAAGAGTTGGACATGACTGAGAGACTTTCACATGAACGACAATAATATAAAATGCTACAAATAGGCTATGGCACATGTTCGTATCACTTAGAAATGTTTTGCATTTATATGCAGTCTTATTTCACACTTATTGAAACATATTTTAATCACATACTTTTTTTAGTGTATGCTTTAAAGTGTAAAAAATGAAGTGCTTAAGGTATTTCTAAATGGATAAAAAGATTTACATATGTAAAATGGAATATTAATCAGTCATAAAAGGAATAAAATAATGCCATTTTCAGTGACATAGATGACTCTAGAGATTGTGATACTAAGTGAAATCAGAGAAAGACAAATATTATATAATATTGCTTACATGTGGAATCTAAAAAAAAAAAAGAGTACAAATGAACTTACTGACAAAAAATAGGGTCACAGATGTAAACACTTACAGTTACCAAGGGGTAAAGGGGGTAGAGGGATAAATTGGGAGATTGGAATTGACATATACATTATTATTTACAAAATAGGTGACTGGTAAGAACCTGCTGTGTGGCACAGGGAACTCAACTCAGTACTCTATAATGACCTGTATGGGAAAAGAATCTAAAGAGTGGATATATGTGTATGTATAACTGATTCAGTTTGCTATACAACAGAAACTAATACAACACTGTAAATCAACTATACTTCAATAAAAATTAATTTAAAACATGCCATCACATTCAAGATCCATCTCTTCTCTATCACTTTTTCCCTGGGAACCATCAACGTCTGTGCTCTACTATATTCTACAGAATTTTCATCTAAGCCCATTTTAAGTGTTGCTGCTAGCACTCTCCAACCTGGCCAAACAGTTTTGTCTCTTTCTCTAGTGAATCAGGGCAGGGTGTTCCCAGTGTTTCATCAGTAAAAGAATCCACCTGCCAACACAGGAGATGCAGGTTTGATCTCTGGGTCAGGAAGATGCCCTAGAGAAGGGAATGGCTACCCACTCTGGTCTTGCCTGGAAAATCCCATGAACAGAGGAGCCTGGTGGGCACAATACATAGGGGCACAAAGACCTGGATAAGAAAGTGCCTGAGCACAAACACACACACAACCTAGTGAGTCAGAGGCCACTGCAAGTGAGGGAATTTCTGCTCAAAGACGGTACTATTGTTCCACGTGTCCCCAGCAGTCCTACTGAAACGGTCACACCAGTCAATGGTGACTTTGACATTCCTTTCCTCTAGGTGAGAAGTAGAACCATTTCTCCTGCTTTGGGGGGCACTGCTCAGCACGTGGCACCAACATATGTGGCACCAGCCAAGCACATAACTCAGCTGAGCTGGTGACAGTGAGAGCTCGGCCTGGCTGCAAGCACAGGAAGCAGGCAACTGAGTGACTGTTGCTACCTGCCAGGCCAATGGCTAGAACTTAGTAGGCAGCTGTAGGATACATTTCATTGTCAGAGATTTTAAAAAATCAAAAATGTATTTTAAAAAATGATAAAATATGAAATCTCAATTGGCAAACTATTAACAGAGAGCATATCCCCCTCCATAAAAATGACCTCCTGTTATGAATTCATGTACAAACTGCATAACCCTCTCTTCCTCTGAGATCTGCCCTTTGCCCCATATAGTATTAACAGCTTCCATAAATCCCCTGCCTTTTGCCCTCCTGCCAACTTAAATTTCAACCTCATCAATGTTCAGTTCAGTTCAGTTGCTCAGTCGTATCCGACTCTTTGCGACCCCATGAATCGCAGCACACCAGGCCTCCCTGTGCATCACCAACTCCTGGAGTTCACTCAAACTCACGTCCATCGAGTCAGTGATGCCATCCAGCCATCTCATCCTCTGTCATCCCCTTCCCCTCCTGCCCCCAATCCCTCCCAGCATCAGAGTCTTTTCCAATGAGTCAAGTCTTCGCATGAGGTGGTTAGCCCCTCGCCAAAATTACTGAGCAAAGTGAGCAACATGCTTTTTACAGAAAGTCAGTCTCAGGCTTAACTTTAGAAAGCCCTGAAATGGGGCTTTCTAGAGGACACATAATCTTTTCTGCTCCTTAATCAAAGCTGCTATGTATATACCTGTGCTCACTTTGAAAAAAAAAAAAAAAATGGAGCTGTGTATCAATCTTAATTTTTCAGCTCAATGAGTTTTTCACATAGTGAAAACCACTATGTAGTTATGATACATGTATTTTTCTGAATACATATTATAATTTAATTAAAATCTAAAAATAAAAAGGTCTTGAAATATTCTGAAGAGAAATACAGGGGAAATATAGCAATAATCACATATATATTTGTTTTTCCTATTTAATAACAATAGATCTAGTTACAACTATAGTGATTCTTTAAACAGAACTTCTTGCTCATTCAAATTTAAAGTAAGACCACCTCTCAGCCACTCCTGTTAGAAATGGGTTACTGATACTTTCTTCCATTCTCCCTCTTCTCCCTGTCTTGAATCAATTACCAAGTCTCACTGATTTGATTTCATAAATGCATCTTGACTTGGTCCTTTGACTTTTATCCCTAGTATCAGGCCCTCATAGTTTCCTCCCTGGACCTCTGCAACAAAATAACTTTAAAGCATTCTGGCCTCTAGTCTTGTCTACTTTCAAGCCATTGAGTCGCCATGTACCCTGAAGGAATCAATTCAATTGCATGCAAGGCCCTGCTTAACAAGCTACTTTGGGGACCCATCCACAGGGCAGGATCAGCACTGAGCTTGAGAGACAAGAACCTTTATCAGGGCATGGGCAGCCTCTGCAACCTCTCAACATCACCCCTTGCCTTGCAGTTTACCCTGAAATAGATGAAGCTCCCCTTATACCAGGCCGTTTTGCTATCCTGTGGCTCCACTCCAGCTGCTGCACTGACTCAAAACAGGATTCTTTTCCTCACCCCAACTCCTCTCCCCACCCCCTACCCACATGCCTACTTCTCAGGCTCACTGCTCGTACTTCAGCTAGTATCTCAGACATCATCTTCTGGAAGAATCTTTCAAGGACTTTCAGCACCCATGCTGTGCTGAACGTGCCTCGTCCACGTTCACTTTCAGAGTGTGTACACTTCTGTGGATCTTGTCATCACTTGTTATTTATACTTCCTCCCCTGCTACACCCCCAGGACAGTCAACAGATATTTCTATACATCTTGTTCATTCTGTCACTCTCAGTCTAGCATCTGGCACTTAGTAGGTGATCTATTAATACTTTATGAACTGAAATGAACACCAGAAGATTCACTGAAATGGGAGGTTGCCTCTAGCAAGAATCAAATTGCAATAATTAACCTAAGGCTAAGCAAACTAATTTACTTAGCTCATTCTATGTATTTGTGAGATTTTTTTGGCATGTTTCTTATTCATTTCTACAAACTGGTGCTATATTTTACATCAGAGTTTCCTATAAGGAATACTATATAATCAATATGCCTATAGTATGAATTGGTTGAACATCATGCACTGAAGTCTTTAAAAAGTTTTTGCCATAAGCAAAACCTGTTGGAAATTTAGGTACAGTATTAAATTACTTGGCCACTAAATGATTTTCTACAATCAATGGATTGAAGTTTTACAGCTTCAATGTTTCAAAATAAATAATGAGATTTAGTCTCCAGGGTGAAAAACCCGCATGTCCCATAGAATTTTTTTTTAAATACTGCTATTTACAGTCAGAGGAGCAATGAAATGCATTTGTAGATAGAACAGTTTGGCTTTGATTTTTGTTCATCTAATTTAAGGGAAGCTAAACTGATTTAATTTAAAAGTGGGAGATAAAAACATGAGAAAAGAAAAATCCATTCTAGATAAGAAGATTGCATTTATAATGGGATCATGGACATGCTCTTCATGATGGTGGGAAGAAATGCGGAAATTGTCATAATTGCATGCAATGGTGTTGTCTTTCCCTAAATTAGTATTACCTGCATCCATTTCCAAAGAGATTAAATAAATACACAGATGGAAGTTTCCTTTTACTGGCAAGTGAATTGATTCATTTGTATAGCAAGCCTTTATTTTTAGCATGTAAAACTGAATATAGCAGACGAGATGAAAGAGTCCAACCTCCTCCATGCTGAGCTGAAACAGCAGAGGAGATTGGTAGAGAATGTCCTAAGGAGCATCATATGTGGGCCGTTGTTTGTCTATTCCTGAACACTAGGCTTATGGCAGTGATTTTTTTTTCCTATAGATAATCACATGTCTCAGCAAAATACAACCAACAAGACAGCTAGACTTAAACACTTATGAGACTGACTTTAAATTTATATTGTGAACAGTAGTTTGGCAGAGTGGAGGGAGGCGGCAAAACATTCAGAGATGGCACAGAATTTGGTTAAATTATTAGCCGTATATCAACAATATAACAACATAAAGCGCACAAATTTAACACAGAGAATAGCTTCCTTGGTGTCTCAGTGGTAAAGAGTCCACCTGAAAATGCAGGAGACGTGGGTTTGATCCCTGAGTCAGAGAGATTCCCTAGAGAAGGAAATGGTAACCGACTTCAGGATTCTTGCCTGGGAAATCCCATGAATACAGGAGCCTGGGGGACTACACTCCAATTGGTGGAAAGACAGACATGACTTAGCAACTAAACAACAACAGCGAAACAGAGAATAATCTTTGGCTTCTGATTTTTCTAAGTATAGCTCTCTCCTCTTAGCTTCTCTTGATGATCAAACTTCAAAGTAACCACTTTCTTGAACTCATTAGGGAAAACCAATTTAAGAATGTAGGCTCCTCCCCATTCTAGATCAGCCCGTCTTGTCCTCAGGGCATGGTCACAGACGTTTACTTGGGAGTCTGTCTACTCAGACCTTCATCACTTATCAGTCCCCGAGATACTTTTCTAAATTAAAAAAATAAGACTTAACATTACTCTTGGGGAAAGATACTGCATGAAATCTCCAATAGTGTGCTACCTTTGAGAAAAATTTACTCATGAATTCTGCTACTATGTACGTTGAGTCAAATCATGGTATAGAAATTTGGGGAGATTTATCTACATTGAATCCAAGTAGCTGACGTGACTGGCAAGCTCCTTCCGAGAGTAATACACTGGGATATTCATTCCACTGAAGTGGTCTGCTTTGTGTAGCACATGCTTCATAATGAACTGGACCAGGAAACTACCTGCTGGGCCAAGGCAGATGTCAGAGCCCAGAATCCTCTGTCTAGTGGGCATTAGAAATCCAATGGGGAGAGTCCAATGGGCGCGACAGCACCCATCTTTCCTCTGCTGTCACCATGAACACAAGATGCTGAGAAAAGACAGCACAGTAACAGAGATGCAGAGACCTTTAGAGGACAAGAAAGAAAGAAAAATCAGAAAATACGAACACGTGAGTCTGAGGTGCAGAAAAGTCACAGCAAACACTTTCTAATGGAAGACAAGATCAGTTTTTCCTCAGAATCAGAAAAGCAGGTCTATAGTCTATGACAAATCAGCAATGTTCCAGGTTTCCACAGAACCTAGCTGTACTTGCTTTAAGACTCCTTCATAACCCCCATCACTTAAGGCCACCAGGCCATATCACTCTGTTTTTGCAGTCAGAGAGCCTAACACAGTTCCCTTATATGCTTGCTGACAATAAATTTTTACTCTGAAATATAGATTGTAGAAGACTCAATGGTTTGCTGAACACTATATAAACCAGCACCTACTTATAAAGTTAAACCAGCTCCAATCACTGTACAAAACCATTTCCACTAAAAATGGTACTGCCCGAGCAAACAACCATATTGCATGGAACAGTGAATAACAAAGGGAAAATAACTCTCCCCCAAAGGCTCACATGTATCTCTTCTCAACCTGCACACAAATTGTTGTTCTCTCTGCCTACCTCACTTTCACTGTCAAGCATCCTATAATATTCAAAAACATGTCCTGGTTTTCTTTTATTTCAGTTCTTTGAAATTGAGTCTTTGGCAATATCCTGCCACTTAAACCAGCATAGTAACAGGCCAAGTAACTCCTAGCTTGCTAAGTCTAGTTTTTTTTTTTTTTTTTTAATAATTTTTTTATTGGAATAGAGTTGATTTAAAAAGTTGTGTTAGTTTCAAGTATACAGCAAAGTGATTCAGTGACACACACATATAAATGCAAAGATCAGTTTTTATATTATCTTTCAATATAGGTTATTGGATACTGGAGTTATTGATAGGTTACTGAATAGCCTGTTCCTTCTCTAACAGATTTTTCTGACCCAGGAATTAAACCAGGGTTTCCTGCATTGCAGGTGGATTCTTTACCAACTGGGATATGAGGGAAGCCCATATAGGTTATTAGAAGATATTAAGTATATTTCCCTGTGCTATACGGCAGGTCCTTGTTGGCTATCTCTTTTATATACAGCAGTGTGTATATTTTAATCCCAAACCTAGTTTTTACCTTTTAGATACTATCTTGCCTGTCCTTCTGGTAGTATGGTAAAAATGACCACCTTTTCCTTTCTGAAATTAGTCGTGTCCGACTCTTTGCGACCCATGGACTGTAGCCCACCAGGCTCCTCAGTCCATGGGATTCTCCAGGAAAGAATACTGGAGTGGGTTGCCATTTCCTTCTCCAAGGGATCTTCCCAACTCAGGGATCGAACCCAGATCTCCTGTGTTGCAGGCAGACGCTTTAACCTCTGAGCCACAAGGGAAGCCCCTCAAAAACTGTTAACTTCTTGTAAACATGTCTTGCCAACCTATCTGCAATTAAGTGCATGATAAACAACACTTTACTGACAACTATTTTATCAGTATATACCTTCTGAAAATATAAAATGTCAAAGCTACTGGCTCTACTAGAACTTTGAGCCCAGCATCTGTTCCATAATATTCACGGGTGATTAGTGCTATTTCACAGGATATTTTTCCAGGGTTGAACTCTACTGTGGCAAATGTCTACTATATATCTTTGGTATCTCACTTAGCACAAAGTACATTGATATGTACATTGATATGATAATTGACATCTTTGTTGTCCTCAGGAAACTCCCCCTTAAAAATACATCCATTCAAATAATAGATTTGTGGGACAGGACCAGTTGGGAAAACTGGTGTAGATGTTACTACAACGTCTATTATAGGTAGAATATTGTAATATTTGCTGAACATTCACTCAACAAACATTTACTAAGCTCCTACTAGGCAGCAGACACCTATCAAACTACTGAACAAAATAGACTGTATCATCCAAGAGTGAATAGGAACAAGGAATGTCTGTTTATCTCTATACCATTTGTTCACTGGCTAAGAGAGGACCTCCATTCCAAAGGCACTCAGCAAAGCTTAGTTAAACGAAAGAAAATAAACACAACATGATCTGAGTCTGTCTTGTCTCATCAACACTGTCAGGCTATCATGCCCCTCACTCCATATGTCATGGTCCCCTGCGCCTAACATCAGTTTAAAAAGGTAACTCCTTCCTAGCTTAGTGCCTTAACAACAGTTGGTTTTGGTCACCATTATCTCCCTAGCAAACCACCAGACTTTGCACTAAACATTGAATCATTTGTTCAGTGAACAGAGTGATTTTCTCTAGACATTTGCTGAGTGATACTGCTAGAGACTTGCTTATTACCTGTGAGTTACACACAATCTGTCTCCTCGTAGCCATTCAGTAAATGGCTGAATAGAAAACACAATATGTGTTCGCCTTAGTCCAGATTACCATTCCAATTTCATTCCACAAATAGTTTGTCAAGTGTCTAAAAGTAGCAATGACAAATGCAGGTGGAACTAGGTCACTAGCAGAAATCAAATGTGGTCCAAATAACAGAACTGAAATGGACCTAGTGCCAAATTAATCCAATTGTAGCCTTTGCTTCAGCTGGATCATCTTGTGTGTGCTCCAACTCAGCTGTTGCCATTATTCATTTGTTGATTACTGGCCCATTCTTGGAAATGCATAGGCATCCCATTCATCTGGAGCTTTGTTTTCCTGAAAATTATCATCTGCATTTGGATTTTTTGATAGTTGCCTAACATAGAAATATCCAAGCAGTTTGAAAACTCAGGAATTTGATGAAAAAACAAATGGACCAAAAGTGTGGCTAGTAAGGAAACTAAATGGCTTCAAAAAAAGAACAAAAATAAGAAAAACATCTTAATTATTTAAAAAAGAAATTTATACTGACCTCCAATTTCTTTTAATTTCTCAAAGATTTAAATTTTGCACAAAATACCTCATATTTCTATTTTAGATTTAAGTCACTAGTTTTAGTTTAAAAGCATGTCATTTGGTGAATATTAACTGAGTGAATGAATGAAGTTGACTGGGGAACATAAAACCTATGTATATTTTCCAAATAAGGTTTTTGAGAAATTTATGACTTTCCAAGCAGAATTGTAGTATGCAATTTGAATTAAAGAGAAAATGCCAATAAAGACCACGATTAATCCCAAACAAGGGACATTTGAAATCAAATTCAAGCTATTCTAATATTATTGCTAAGTAGAAGAAAGTTGTAATATTGATTTTTAACATATTATGATGAACATTGAATAGTAATCAAAATTCTCTATTTAAAAAATCTCAAATATTATATCTAAAAAATCATTTGTTATTCCCCCCACTCCATTCTAAAAGTTTGCCCTAACTTTATTATTTCTCTATCTCACCAAATACTTGAAATAATTTAAAGCAAACAAAGGAAATGAAGGTATAGTAGATGTGACAGCTGACAAAATCAAAGAATGAGATTTTATCAACATTTCCAAGATCTCAAAAAAAATTTTTTTTGTTTTTTTAGTAAGTGAAAAAAGAATAGTTTCCACAACATAAATCTCTGAAAGATTTAAGAGAGAGCTTGTTGGTCCCTAACACTGCAGATGTCTAGTCAATTTAGTCAATTGAATGAGGCTGGAAAAACCAGAAGAAAAAAAAACAAAACATGGAGAATGGTCCAACAGTTCTAAAAGTAACTCCTACAGGAGGGACCTGGAAAACTTGCTGTAATATGACTTGGGTCATGGCGCCACGGCTTGTGCTCTAAAATGAGAGAGTTCAGAGCCGGGAGGATGATCTCAAAGAAGGCAAAACCAAAACCAGGTCAACTCTGCAGCTGGATCCCTGGGTAGATCGGTGGTTACAGATGCAGGACATCAGCGATGTTCATTCGCTCTAGCTAACCAAATTTGCCAATTAGTTCTAGGCCAACAGCCCATACCTGGCCATCCTAAACTGTGGAAAATCTTCAGTTTCTATACATGCTAAGATTCTTATTTGTATTACAACATCACTGTGAAGAATATTAAACAATATGTCAGGATTTAAAGTCTGAATATCTGAGAAATATGGAAAATGAAACCTATAAAAACCTATTGATAATCCCTTATGCCTACTTGGCAAGAGTAAGATAGTAACTTCATGCATATGGAACAAACTATGAAATCACAAACTATTAAATGACAATATGGTAGGTACTTGCAGTAGCATCCAGAACATAATGTCATAGAAATATATGTTTTTTAAACAATTTTTATTTGTGCTTAAACATTCCTAACAAAATATATCATCCTAACAAATTTTTAAGTGTTACTTCAGTGGTGTTAAGTTGCACACTGCTGTGCAAGCAACCTGGAGAACTCTTTCGATCTTGAAACAAACATTCTATACTTATTAAATAATAACTCCTCCTTCCTTGCTCCCTCTAACCCCTGGTAACCACCATTCTACTCCCTATCTTCATGAAATTGACTATTCTAGGCACTTAATTTAACTGGAACCATTGATTATTGTTTTTCTTTTTATGTCTAGGTTACTTTGCTTAGCATAACATTCTCAAATTCAAGCCACAGTGTAGCATGTGTCAGAATTTCCTCTCTTTTTAAGGAGGCAACGTAGGCATAATCAATCATCAGGAAAACCACCAACTCCTGGTAACTGGCAACTAACCTTTTTAAAATTCAAAGGATGGCGAAATGGGCTTCCCTGGTGGCTCAGAGGTTAAAGCATCTGCCTGCAATGCGGGAGACCTGGATTCAATCCCTGGGTTGGGAAGATCCCCTGGAGAAGGAAATGGCAACCCACTCTAGTATTCTTGCCTGGAGAATCCCATGGATGAAGGAGCTTGGTGGGCTACAGTTCACCGGGTCACAAAGAGTCAGACACAGCTGAGTGACTTCACTTTCACTTTACTCTTCCCTTCTAGTACCCTTTCAATCCAACTTATATTCATTGGATGCACAAGAAATAAATTGTATAGCTTTGAGATTTGAAGTCACCAAGATTTGAGAATTATTTTTGCAGTGGTAGTCAATGGAACATGATTCATACAGTAACTTTTATAAACAGGAAAAAAAAAAGGCAAACAGATTATGAAAGTGCAGTGTATTACCCAGTGCCAACTGCCAAAACAAAATACCTCACTCTGGGTAGCTAAAACAACAGAAACTTATTTCCTCACAGTTCTAGAGGCTTAAAGTCTGGGATCAGAGTGCCAGTGTGTTCAAGTTCTGATAAGAGCTCTCTTCCTACCTTGCAGACAGACAACATCTCACTGTATTCTCACACAGCAGAGAGAAACAGCAGGCTCTCTGGTGTCTCTTCTTATGAGGGCACTTATCTCACCATAAAGCCACTTGACCTTATCTCAACCTAATTACCTTACAAAGCCTCCATCTCAAAATATTAACAAAATAGGTATTAGGATCTCAACATATGAATTCTAGAGACACAATTCAACCCATAGTAAACCACAGGAGAATTTATGAACCTACTGAAAGGTAAGAAACCAATGTTGAAATTTTAAACATCTGTAGCAATAAATCATAATGGTCATTGACTGGGTATATTGAAAACACTGGTACAAACACTTTTAATCTGGTGGGCTCTAGATTTCAGGAAGTATTCTTGAGATTTACATCACAGAAATGAAGAAGAGAAAAAAGAAAAAGAAATTAAAGGCTAAGGAGCAGCACATAAATCAAATCCCTTATGATTATACAGTGGAAGTGAGAAATAGATTTAAGGGCCTAGATCTGATAGATAGAGTGTCTGATGAACTATGGAATGAGGTTCCTGACATTGTACAGGAGACAGGGATCAAGACCATCCCCATGGAAAAGAAATGCAAAAAAGCAAAATGTGGAGGCCTTACAAACAGCTGTGAAAAGAAGAGAAGCGAAAAACAAAGGAGAAAAGGAAAGATATAAGCATCTGAATGCAGAGTTCCAAAGAATAGCAAGGAGAGATAAGAAAGCCTTCTTCAGTGATCAATGCAAAGAAATAGAGGAAAAGAACAGAATGGGAAAGACTAGAGATCTCTTCAAGAAAATTAGAGGTACCAAGGGAACATTTCATGCAAAGATGGGCTTCATAAAGGACAGAAATGGTATGAACCTAACAGAAGCAGACGGTATTAAGAAGAGGTGGCAAGAATACATGGAAGAACTGTACCAAAAAGATCTTCATGACCCAGATAATCATGATGGTGTGATCACTCATCTAGAGCCAAACATCCTGGAATGTGAAGTCAAGTGGGCCTTAGAAAGCATCACTATGAACAAAGCTAGTGGAGGTGATGGCATTCCAGATGAGCTATTTCAAATCCTGAAAGACGATGCTGTGAAAGTGCTGCACTCAATATGCCAGCAAATTTGGAAAACTCAGCAGTGGCCACAGGACTGGAAAAGGTCAGTTTTCATTGCAATCCCAAAGAAAGGCAATGCCAAAGAACGCTCAAACTACCTCACAATTGCACTCATCTCACATGCTAGTAAAGTAATGCTCAAAATTCTCCAAGCCAGGCTTCAGCAATACGTGAACCGTGAACTCCCTGATGTTCAAGCTGGTTTTAGAAAAGACAGAGGAACCAGAGATCAAATTGCCAACATCTGCTGGATCATGGAAAAAGCAAGAGAGTTCCAGAAAAACATCTATTTCT
>SJYQ01000471.1:302955-387123 GCA_006410935.1 Redunca redunca
GGGATTGGGGGCAGGAGGAGAAGGGGACGACCCAGGATGAGATGCCTGGATGGCATCACTGACTCTATGGACATGAGTCTGAGTGAACTCCGGGAGTTGGTGATGGACAGGGAGGCCTGGTGTGCTGTGATTCATGGGGTCACAAAGAGTCGGACACGACTGAGCGGCTGAACAGAACTGAAGGAGCAGCACATAGGCATGGTGTGTAAAACCATATGCAATGAAACAAAAACGTGTTTGATTGAGGAGGCATGGCATAGCAGGCTGAATACAGAGAGAAAGTCTGGCTTGTTTTATCCCTGTTCCCTAAAGGAATGCATTGTTTTAGGCCTGCTCATCATGGACTTGAGGCAGAGGCTCCAGGCCACTGAATGCTTACGGGCAATCATGAGCTTGCCTCCATTGAAACCTCTGCCTCTCTAATCTTTGTTTCTTTTTTTTAATGTCCTTCTTTTTTTCATGATCCCACTTTGATTTACTATCAATAGTATTTTTTTTTCCCCTTACCAAAGATCTTTTCATTCTCAAAGCATATTTTGATTTGCTTTAAAAAAAATAAGAGATTATGGAAATATTTTACTTGTTAACATTCAATGCCAAATGAAGTTTGAGCTGCCAGGCAGCAGCTACAGGATATAGTTCTTTGTTTACCCATTGTCTCCACAAGAAGATAAGGAATGTTAAGAAGATAAAGAAATGAGCTCACAGACTAACTGAATGGAACATATCAGCAACCAATTTCTAGAAGGACTAAGTTATAAGTACCCTCATAAGGCTAGTTCAGTTGTAACTGTATGTCCACAAATCCATTCCTTGAAAGAGATATGCGTACAATGTCTGAAGCATCCACGATAATAGCAAATACCTGAAAAGAAAAATCCCAAGGAGATCTCAAAAAACTGAAATTAGAGTGAGGTTCATGAGGGAGACACCACACACTGAGAAGTTCAATCTCTAGGTTAGGGCTTCAGAGAAACAACTGCACAATAACATTAATTGCAACAAATTTGCATTTGCATAATTTAATCTTAAAGAGTTGTTAAGGACTTGTCAGATGGCAAAGCTGAGGCTTAAAAAATTTTCATTTTCAAAAATACTATTTCAGTAACGGAAGACTTCTCACATGTACTGAACTAAAACTCCACAGGTAACAGTTATCACATGTGGACAAAACATTAAGGACAAAATGCTCAACTATACTGGAAATTTAAACAGTACGTGGATTTCCAGATGTTCAAGCTGGATTTAGAAAAAGCAGAAGAAGCAAAGATTAAATTGTCAATATCCACTGGATCATTGAAAAAGCAAGAGAGTTTCAGAAAAACATCTACTTCTGCTTTATTGACTATGCCAAAGCCTTTGACTGTGTGGATCACAATAAACTGTGGAAAATTCTGAAAGAGAAGGGACCACCTGACCTGCCTCTTGAGAAATCTGTATGCAGTTCAGGAAGCAACAGTTAGAACTGGACATGCAACAACAGACTGGTTCCAAGTAGGGTAAGGAGTACGTCAAGGCTGTATATTGTCACCCTGCTTATTTAACTTCTATGCAGAGTACACCATGAGAAATGCTGGGCTGGATGAAGCACAAGCTGGAATCAAGATTGCTGGGAGAAATATCAATAACCTCAGGTATGCAGATGACACCAACCTTATGGCAGAAAGTGAAGAACTAAAGAGCCTCTTGATAAAAGTGAAAGGGGAGAGTGAAAAAGCTGGCTTAAAATTCAACATTCAGAAAACTAAGATCATGGCATCTGGTCCCACCACTCCATGGGAAATAGATGGGGAAACAGTGGAAACAGTGTCAGACTTTATTTTTTGGAGGCTCCAAAATCACTTCAGATAGTGACTACAGCCATGAAATTAGAAGACACTTGCTGCTTGGAAGAAAACTTATGACCAACCCAGACAGCATATTAAAAAGCAGAGGTGTTACTTTGCCAACAAAGGTCCGCAAAGTCAAAGCTATGGTTTTTCCAGTAGTCATGTATGGATGTGAGAGTTGGACTATAAAAAAAGCTGAGCGCTGAAGAATTGATGCTTTTGAACTGTGGTGTTGCAGAAGACTTTTGAGAGTCCCTTGGATGGACTGCAAGGAGATCCAACCAGTCTATCCTAAAGGAAATCAGTCCTGAATATTTACTGGAAGGACTGATGCTGAAGCTGAAACTCCAATACTTTGGCCACCTGATGCTGGGAAAGATTGAAGACAAGAGGAGAAGGGGACGACAGAGGATGAGATGGTTGGATGGCATCACTGACTCAATGGACATGAGTTTGAGTAAACTCGAGGAGTTGGTGATGGACAGAGAGGCCTCGCATGCTGCAGTCCATGGGGTCGCAGAGAGTCAGACATGACTGAGTGACTAGAGTGAACTGAACTGATACTGGAAAGTGACACCAGGTAGGAACTGGAGTTTATGGAAGAAAAGAACTGCTCTGGTTAAGGTCAGCTGTCCATATGGTTTATCACATGAGTACATTGCCCAGTTTATAGGGAGGAATATCTACAGGTGTCAGAATGCCTGGAAAATGAGGAAGGAAGTTTCCTGAAAAGGGTCCCCACTTTTCATCTATGCATTACAGCTAAAAGAGCCTCCCATTCTATATAGTTTTATAACAAAAGGAAATAAGAAAGAAATCAGATTATGGATGTGAATTTAAGAAAAGATAAGAAGTCAGACAAATAGAACTCAGTGTTGGAATCCAAATATCTGCAGTATCCAGGCCAGAAAGGTGCAATGTCCGAGTGTACTGAAAACACGGGCCACAAAAACTTTACTTTGGCAAACTCAAATCCCTGCTGACCCCTAAACTGAACTTAAACGACTTACAGGACAAACTAAAATCATCAGATAATCAGACATATGCTAAATTGGAGTCTCAAAAAGAAAGGAGTGAGAAAAACACATAGAAAATATATTTAAGGAAACACTAGCCATATATTTCCCAAATAGTTAAGAAAAACACCTTAACCATAGATTCAGGAAGTTCGATAAAGTCCAAGCATGATAAAAAAAAAAAGAAAAGAAAAGAAAATCACACTTAGGTACATCATAGTCAAAGTGCTGCAAACCAAAAATGAAAAAGAAAATATCAAAAGCAGAAAAATATCAAAAGAGAAAAATAGCACATTATATAGGAATGAATACTGAGTTTTGATGAAACATTGCCTTCTCTTCAGACAATGGCAGAAGGAGTATACTGAATAGACTTGTTAAAGTCTTAAAAAAAGAACATTTAACTAAAATCCCATATTCAGAAATTTAAAAAAATCATCCATATGAAGGCAAAACAAACACAAACAACAGCAACAACCACCAAAATAAAACATTATCAGACAAACAAAAGCTAAGACATTTGGTTGGCAGCAGAACTCTATAAAAGAAATTCAAGTGCCTTTTTTTTTTTTTTTCAGGCTTCAGCAACAAGGAAAGAACAGAAACAGACATTGTAAATATGTGAGAAAAGAAAGACTATTTTTATTTAGTTGCTGCAAAATATAACTGTTTAATGCAAAAATTTTAACATTGTATTCTGGGATATATAATATATGTGGATGTGAAATAGCTTGCAGAAATTTCACAAAGGATAGAGGCAAGTTAAGTGAATGTATACTTTTGCAAGTCTTTTTTATTTTATATAAAGTCATACAATATCATCTCTAAATAGACTGATAAATTAAGGATGTAGACAGCCAGTTCAGTTGCTCAGTTGTGTCCAAATCTTTGGACCCCACGGACTACAGCATGCCAGGCTTCCCTGTCCATCACCATCTCCTGGAGTTTCCTCAGACTCATGTCCAACAGGTTAGTGATGCCATCCATGTCATCCTCTGTTGGCCTCTCCTCCTCCTACCTTCAATCTTTCCCAGAATCAGGGTCTTTTCATTATAGGGGACTGGAATGCAAAAGTAGGAAGTCAAGAAACACTTGGAGTAACAGGCAAATTTGGCCTTGGCGTATGGAATGAAGCAGGGCAAAGGCTAATAGAGTTTTGCCAAGAGAACACACTGGTCAAAGCAAACACCCTCTTCCAACAACACAAGAGAAGACTCTACACATGGACATCACCAGATGGTCAACACCGAAATCAGATTGATTATATTCTTTGCAGCAAAAGATGGAGAATCTCTATACAGTCAGCAAAAACAAGACCGGGAGCTGACTGTGGTTCAGATCATGAACTTCTTATTGCCTAATTCAGACTTAAATTGAAGAAAGTAGGGAAAACCGCTAGACCATTCAGGTATGACCTAAATCAAATCCCTTATGATTATACAGTGGAAGTGAGAAATAGATTTAAGGGCCTAGATCTGATAGATAGAGTGGCTGATGAACTATGGAATGAGGTTCCTGACATTGTAGAGGAGACAGGGATCAAGACCATCCCCATGGAAAAGAAATGCAAAAAAGCCAAATGGCTGTCTGGGGAGGACTTAGAAATATCTGTGAAAAGAAGAGAAGCCAAAACCAAAGGATAAAGGAAAGATATACCCATTTGAATGCAGAGTTCCAAAAAATAGCAAGGAGAGAATAAAGAATGGCAAGCCTTCCTCAGTGATCAATGCAAAGAAATAGAGGAAAACAAAAGAGTAGGAAAGACTATAAATCTCTTCAAGAAAATTAGAGATACCAAGGGAACATTTCATGCAAAGATGGGCTCAATAAAGGACAGAAATGGTATGGACCTAACAGAAGCAGAAGTTATTAAGAAGAGGTGCAACAATACACAGAGGAACTGTACAAAAAAGATCTTCATGACCCAGCTAATCATGATGGTGTGATCACTCACCTAGAGCCAGATATCCTGGAATGTGAAGTCAAGTGGGCCTTAGGAAGCATCACTATGAACAAAGCTAGTGGAGGTGATGGAATTTCAGTTGAGCAATTTCAAATCCTGAAAGATGATGCTGTGAAAGTGTTGCACTCAATAGTCCAGCCAATTTGGAAAACTCAGCAGTGGCCACAGGACTGGAAAAGGTGTTTTCATTCCAATCCCAAAGAAAGGCATGCCAAAGACTGTTCGAACTCCCACACAATTGCACTCATCTCACACACCAGCAAAGTAATGTTCAAAATTCTCCAAGCCAGTCTTGAACAATATGTGAACCGTGAACTTCCAGATGTTCAAGCTGGTTTTAGAAAAGGCAGAGGAACCAGAGATCAAATTGCCAACATCCGCTGGATCATCAAAAAAACAAGGGAGTTCCAGAAAAACATCTATTTCTGCTTTATTGACTATGCCAAAGCCTTTCACTGTGTGGATCACAACGAACTCTGGAAAATTCTTGGAGATTGGAATACCAGACCACCTGACTTGCCTTTTGAGAAATCTGTATGCGGATCAGGAAGCAACAGTTAGAACTGGACATGGAACAACAGACTGGTTCCAAATAGGAAAAGGAGTACGTCAAGGCTGTATGTTGTGACCCTGCTTATTTAACTTCTATGCAGAGTACATCATGAGAAACACTGGGCTGGAAGAAGCACAAGCTGGAATCAAGATTGCTGGGAGAAATATCAATACCCTCAGATATACAGATGACACCACCCTTATGGAAGAAAGTGAAGAAGAACTAAAGAGCTTCTTGATGAAAAGTGAAAGAGAAGAGTGAAAAAGTTGGTTTAAAGCTCAACATTCAGAAAACTAAGAACATGGTATCTGGTCCCATCACTTCATTGCAAATAGATGGAAAAGCAGTGGAAATAGTCACAGACTTTATTTTCTTGGGCTCTAAAATCACTGCAGATGGTGACTGCAGCCATGAAATTAGAAGACACTTACTCCTTGGAAGGAAAGTTATGACCAACCCAGACAGCATATTAAAAAGCAGAGACTTTACTTTGCCACCAAAGGTCTGTCTAGTCAAAGCTATGGTTTTTCCAGTAGTCATGTACAGATGTTTGAGAGTTGGACTATTTAGAAAGCAGAGCACCGAAGAATTGACGCTTTGAACTGTGGTGTTGGAGAAGACTCTTGAGAGTCCCTTGGACTGCAAGGAGATCCAACCAGTTCATCCTAAAGGAAATCAGTCCTGAATGTTCATTGGAAGGACTGATGCTGAAGCTGAAACTCCAATACTTTGGCCACCTGAGGCAAAGAACTGACTCATTGGAAAAGACCCTGATGTTGGGAAAGATTGAAGGCAGAATGAAAAGGGGATGGCAGAGGATGAGATGGTTGGATGGCATCAACAACTCAATGGACATGAATTTGAGTAAACTCTGAGTGTTGGTGATGGACAGGGAGGCCTGGCATGCTGCAGTCCACGGGGTCGCAGAGTTGGACACAACTGAGCAACTGAGCTGAGCTAATTGACTTATCAGAAGAAGTTCTAAGTAGTGTCAAGAGTATGGAGACCAAACTAGCAAGCATGACAACAGAAGGGAAGTAGTGGAGAGTATTTTGTTTATTCATAGTATTTCATAAAGTGAACAGGAGATTTTTTATTCCAGTTATCCTAATTCTTTCATATTCCATACCACTCTGCTGCTGCTGCTGCTAAGTCGCTTCAGTCGTGTCCAACTCTGTGTGACCCCATAGACGGCAGCCCACCAGGCTCCCCCGTCCCTGGGATTCTCCAGGCAAGACACTGGAGTGGGTTGCCATTGCCTTCTCCAATGCATGAAAGTGAAAAGTGAAAGGGAAGTCGTTCAGTCGTGTCTGACTCTTAGCGACCCCATGGAGTGCAGCCTGCCAGGCTCCTCTGTCCATGGGATTTGCCAGGCAAGAGTGCTGGAGTGGGGTGCCATTTGCCTTTTCCGTCCATGCCACTCTACTGACACTTTATTGTTAGTGGATGAGTTCAATGCTGTCCTCAAGTTTTCACAGAGTGAAGGACACTGAGACACCATTCCCAAGGCAAAATAAATGTTTCAGGGACTGTTTACAGTTTTCCATAAAACACTCCTTTCAGGCCAATGTTGTGGGAAGAGTTAATCTGATTGGAAAAAGAGACTAGTGTCTGAAGGTTCATATTTTTCACCAGGGTCGATTGGAGTTGGTGATAGACAGGGAGGCCTGGCGTGCTGTGATTCATGGGGTCTCAAAGAGTTGGACACGACTGAGCGACTGAACTGAACTGAGCTGAGATTGTTACCTCACTGGAAAACACAGCCGTAGCCACTTTTGCTTCTCTGGTTGTTTCACATCCTTATAGACCTGACAGAGTGTAGGCACACTTTCCACTTTGACTATCAGTCTGTCTAAAAGGTGAGGGGATCAGGTTCTCAACATCCGGGTTGAATCTATCTGCCATTCTTCTTTATGCATAAGTGGGTAAAAGAAAAGGTTTCCTTTGTCCTGCAAGCATGAAGTCTTCAATGTAAGAGTGAAGCTGTGAGAACATTCCATTAGGTCCTAGATTCAGACTGCATTGTCATTTGCTCCACATTCAAGTCTTTTGTATTTGTTATTGATTAATTATATAATTCAGATGGAAGGAAAGGTCATAGAAGGATGCTCCACAATTCTGTTAATACTCACTTGTTTTTGCCTTCATTTCCCAATTACTGGAAATTTTGATTATAAATATCTTAGGTATAATAAATAATGTACCTGGTCTTTGTCCACAGTTTCTAGCAAAAGCATTAAAAACCATTGACACTTCTTGAATGATGGAAGCATGTCTGTTGTGCAAATGAATGACCTACAATAGACCCCTAGCCAGTTTCAGGATGGAGGTTCATCAGCTGAAAGATAGAGGTCAAGCATGGGAAGTTTGGACCATCTCAACCTCTTGGAAAAGAGATGGAGTTTGGAGATTTAGTTTAATCCTGTGGCCAACAATTTATTCAGTTATTCTTATGCAACAAAACTTCAATAAAATCTGAACATCAGGACTCAGTGGAGGTTCTTAGTTGGCGAACACACTGTTATTCCTGGAGGGTGATGTACCTTGGCCCCCAGGGCAGAGAGCATGGAAACCCTGTGCTCCCTTCCAGCCCTCACCCTGCATGAAATCTTTTAAAATAACTCTGATCATTGAGTATAACTCTGTCTTGAGTTCTGTGAGTCACCCTAGAAATCTGAACCTGATGGGAATATGGGATTTACTTATTTACTGGGATATCTCAGAACTGTGGAAGACTTGGAGGCCCTCCACATGCTGCTGGCATCTGAAGGAACATCAGCCTTGTGGAAGACTGCGCTCTTAACTGAAGAGGTCTGTGCTCACTTCTGGTGTTAGCGTCGGAATCATATTGCCGTACACCTAGCTGATGTTAGCCAACAGGGCTAGGGCAGAATAGAACCTGAAGAACCCAGCTGGCTGAGATGTCTTTAGGATAGAGGAGACCAGACTATTTTTGAAGGCGTGATAAAAGAAGTTTATACAGAAGATATTTGAAATATATCCATAAAATAACTGATTCACATAACTACAAAGTTAATATATTATTTTCAAGAGCCTTGGTTTCAAGGAATGGAAAGCTTATGTGTGTTATATGTGCATGCTGCTGCTGCTGCTAAGTCGCCTCAGTTGTGTCTGACTCTGTGCGACCCCATAGACGGCAGGCCATCAGGCTCCGCTGTCCCTGGGATTCTCCAGGCAAGAACACTGGAGTGGGTTGCCACTGCCTTCTCCAATGCATGAAAGTGAAAAGTGAAAGGGAAGTCGCTTAGTCGTGTCCAACTCTTCGCGACTCCATGGACTGCAGCCTACCAGGCTCCTCCATCCATGGGATTTTCCAGGCAAGAGTACTGGAGTGGGGTGCCATCGCCTTCTCCATATATGTGCATATAAACACACAAATACTTTATATATAGTGTAGGCATATTTTACTATGTATATTATGTGTAAATATATATGTGTGTGTGTAAAATATACATGTGTGTATATACTTATATATACATTTACATGTTTTTGCATACTTATATGCATGTGCATGCATGCTAAGTCACTTCAGTCATGTCTGACTCTCTGCAACCCCATGGACTGTAGCCTGCCAGGCTCCTCTGTCCATGGGATTCTCCAGGCAAGACTACTAGAGTGGGTTTCCATGCCCTTCTCAGGGGATCTTCCCAACCCAGGGAATGAACCTACGTCCTTTTTTATCTCCTGCATTGGCAAGAGGGTTCTTTACCACTAGCACTGCCTGGGAAACCACATATATACACACAAGAGCTCAATCCCCTGTGTGTATATATATTTATCTTTTTCTATAAATATATATCTATTATACATGTATGTATGTATATAAATATACATGTATATGCAACTACATGTATAGACACCCATACATACATAAAATAGGCACACATACATACATATTCTCAAAGGGTAGAAGATATTAAGTAGTTTTTTCCAGAAATGACAGGAAAGCCAGAAAGCAGGTGTAAAAATTGGCCTGAACCTTGTCAAAATAGGGATAAATTAATGTCATAAGGAAATAACGTCTGCTGCTAGAATCACCACCAGCATAGGGTATGGATGCTTGTTACTATAACCACAACACTCCTTGGAAATTGGTTGTTGCAGCTAAAAATGAGTTCAACACTGTGGTTTTGATTCATGAACTTCCAGTTCAAAGCTTGAGATTAAATGAGCCTCATGGACTGAGCTTTGAACTCATGTTCACAAATTGCAAAGGTCTTTAACCAAACTACAAGCGAAGCAATTTTGGCTTCTTTGGTGCAAGTCAGACTTTGCCTTCCAGCAATACTCATGTGGTTTAGAATTTCCTAAACATAGATGAGTGTTTATCTGCCAAACAGCCAAATATCACAAATCTTCATTTTCTTTACAGTTCAATGCATTCTGTGTGCTAAGTTGCTTCAGTTGTATCCAACCCTGTGTGACACTATGGACTATAGACCTGCCAGGCTCCTCTGTCTGTGGGATTCTCCAGGCAAGAATACTGGAGTGGGTTACCATGCCCTCCTCCAGGGGATCTTCCTGACTCAGAGATCGAACCTGCATCTCTCATGCCTCCTGCATTGACTGGTGGGTTCTTTACCACTAGCACCACCTGAGATTTGGAATAGATAGCTTCTGAATCCAAAGTTCACTTGAAACGCAACCCCTCGAAAGTCCTCAGCTCTTCAGCTTTGTTCCAAATACTTTCAGTATTTTTATAGACATTTTCAAACAAGTATCAAAGTTTAAAAATATTTACTGAGAACACCCATGTTATTTATTATCTGTTTCTACCATTGGCATTTTATCATATTCCCGATCACAAACTTGTTCCTTTATCCATCCATCAATCTAAGTTACTTTTCATGTTTTCAGGGTAACCTATAAATGACAGAATACTTTCCTCTAAATACTTCAAAATGCACATAATTATCTAGTTTCAGTATTTTTTAAAATTTATGTAACATTCACATATACTGTAAAGCACTAATTCTGAGTGATGTTTGTCAAGTTCTGACAAATTCATACACCTAATATGATTCAAGAGATATAAAACATTATAATCAACTAACATTATAATCCTCTTCCCAAAGCTCCAGAAACAATTATTATTCAATTTTTCCACTATACTTTAATTTTGACTATTTTAGAATTTGATGCAAAAAGTAATTATGCACTATTTATTATTTTAAGGTGAAACCTTTTTTTTTCACTAGTATTTTGGTTTTTAATAAGTCTGCTACTTTCCTTGAGAAAATGAGCATCTTAGAGGATCCAAAGAGAAGTTGGTAAAGAAATTAAACTAGCAGCCAGAAAGAAATATGGACAAGTAGACACAAAAAAGAACATTTCCTCTGAAACCAAAATGTTGACCCCATTCATTAGGACGTTTTGTACTTTTATTTCATCTCTGTATTCCATGAAGATAATATAGAATATATTCTATATGAAAAGTTGTTTATTGCCAATAAAACAGAAAACATTGACTTATGTTCCAAGCAATAAGTAGAAAAGGATGCTGTTTTGCCTCTCCCAAAACCTGAGGCTCCCCAAAATGGGTACAACCAATGTGAATAAATTCTTATTTTACTAACAAAAGCAAGCAAATATTCAAATATTCAAAGCAAGCAAAATGACAGACATTAAACTTGGTCATTTCTTTAAAAAGGACATCAATTTTGTGATAAATTCCTCACTGAGGACTGCTATGAAAAAGAAAGTGCCAAGTATCAAGTTAATGAGTTTATAGATGAAGGAAAGCCACTTAGTAATCTAAGCAAAAGAGCAGAATCTAGGGACTCATTGCTTCTATTTCTCCATCTGTCACACAATTAAAGTTATTTACCTTTTTTTGAGAGATTTAGAGATGATTAATTTCTTGAAATATGCTGAAGGTAAATCCTTTTCCTTTCAGCAATTCTCTTCCTTCTGCTTATGAGATAGGGCATTTCCATAAATTAACACTAGAGACTGGAGAGATTCCACTAAGGCAACCCTAGAGGATATCACACGGGACAAGTAACTAAAACAAAAGGGATGGAAAAGACTCTGCAGATTAAAAAAAAAGTGTTCAGTCTCAACTGAAGTAGCACTTTTCTATCTCATTCATCAAACATTAATAAATGTTCCTCCTGCACTAAACACTGCAATGCATTAATTAATTAGGAGGCTCATGATTAAATAAAATTCTAATATTTTTTAACATTTATTTTATTCTAGACTGTACAAAGTGACTTACATGTATGAACTCATTTAATTTCCACAATTTATAGTGCTTCTAATACATTTTATTATTCCCATTTTACAAATTATAAAATGGAGCCTCAACAAGTTTAATTATTTTGCCCCAATTTATATAGCTAAGTAGCAGAGCCAAAATATAAACTCCATAGCCTAAAATTTTAATTATACTTCCTACAAAAGCTATTTAAAGTTTTTCCATGTGATAATTAAGTTTAGGCAAAAGTGTAGCCCAGATGGGAGTCCATCTGGTACGAGGAAAAGAGTATTATATCTGGGAGAAAGGCGACATATTTTAAGCTCAGTTCTGCCATTACCTACCTCTTTGGTTTTGGTCAAGTTAATTCTTAGTTATCTATCTGTGAACTAAGAAAATAGCCTAGGAGATTTCCTAAGTCTTTACTTGTTCTGAGTCATCCTTGAGATAAAAGCCATTTCCCATATAAAATGGTTTTGTGTCATAATTTGGCCTGAACCTGGTATGCATAACGTAATTTGTATGGTCAGTTATGTAGACGGGATGTAGGCAACCGAAAAAGATAATGTGTGTCACACTTGCTCATGCATTTCTTAGCCTGTTTTACTTGTCTACAGAACCATCTCTACTACCTGACATTAAATTAGTATTCTATTTATTTACTGGCTAACTTTTTCACTAAAATGAAAGCTCTCTGAGGGCACTGGGCGTATTTGCATTAGCTCCTGCTGTATCTTTAGCATCTAGAACAGTGTTGGTTGACATTTACTAAGCAGTTGCTGAATGAATAAGTCAATGAGAGAGAATGATTAAAGAATTCAATATCAAGATAAACTAATAGTATACAGCAAGAAAAATATATATATATATATATATATTTTAAACTGCTACACTTGAGCTAGTTTATTCTCTGATTGTTAGTCTCTAACCACATTATACTAAGTGGGATAGCACAGAAGCCAGTAACTGTAATAGTTCATGGTACACAGTAGGTACTCAATAGAGGTTCCCTGCAGCTTAGCATAAAACTCTACCTGGTTCCAATATCTCAAATTTTAAAAAGCAAAACAGCTACTTAAGCTAAAAATATAAGAATCCCTTCCTTTCTCCCAATACACAGACACACACACACACACACTCTCTCTCTCTCTCACTCTCACTCTCAGGCCATAGACCTAGTATTATTTAACTTCTCTATCTTTGTTTGACTGTATGACTTTGGAAAGTCAATCAACCAAACTGGGCCTTAGTTGCCTCACTGAAAAACTAAAATTATTTTAATCACCTCTAGTTTCTAACTGAAAGAGAGTAAATGGCAATGTTCTATGCAGCCCTCCTAAATCAGAGTTTAAAGATTCAGTAATTTCTTTAAATTTAATATTGGGAGAAAGTATAGAGGGCCCACCTTTCTGCTTAGCCCCAAATACTCCAGTGGCACTTTTATAAACTTGACTGCCATCTTTCTTACAAACTCCAATAATCTTCAGTCTTGGGCACAGTAATTATCAGAGCCCTGGGATTCCTTCAAAATCTCAAGTGATTTATGAAGGTACTGAATGCCCACATGCAAAAAAGAGTATAACAGCTGAAAACATCCACACAGATAATAAGGAAAAGGAACTTATTTGAGTTTGCATGCTCACTAAGTGTCCATCAACATTCAGCCATTAATACAGATGATCTTACTGGAAACTTCCAATAAACTATTTTATAGAAAAATAAATAGAAGTACAAAATGGTAATCACTTGTCAAAAAACACAGAACTAGGAAGTAGTGAATTCCAGAATGAATCATGAAGTTGCAGCTAAAACTTCTGCTCTTAGGACTATGAGCAAAACAACAAATATGTCTAATTTGAGATCACCTAAAACTATATTAAGCATTCTGTCCTGAAGGTGACTAATTTAGGCTCAGAAAAAGTTGATTTGGGCACTTGTAACTAGATACTGAACTGTTCCATCATTGTTTCATTGATTCCTTTACCCTATGGTTTCAACAAATCTTTACTTTTCAATGTATTCTTCCATTTTACGAATGAGAAAATCGAAGTTCCAAGTAGCAAAGTGACACCTGTGACTGGTCTGCTGCCGCTACCGCTGCTAAGTCACTTCAGTAGTGTCTGACTCTGTGCGATCCCATAGACGGCAGCCCACTAGGCTGCTCTGTCCCTGGGATTCTCCAGGCAAGAACACTGGAGTGGGTTGCCATTGCCTTCTCCAATGCATGAAAGTGAAAAGTCAAAGTGAAGTCGTTCAGTTGTGTCTGACTCCTAGCGTCCCCATGGACTGCAGCCTACCAGGCTCCTCTGTCCATGGGATTTCCCAGGCAAGAGTACTGGAGTGGGTTGCCATGTCTAGTCAAGGGTTGATAATTGCACAATTCTTCAGGAAAGAGCTTGCCTACATTGTGCTAAGGCAAAAAAAAAAAAAAAAAAAAANAAAAAAAAAAACTTACCTAAAGTATAAAGTAGCATAAGCAGCTACTGGATCAGTCAGAGCTTCTAAAATTATTCTGAGTTGTTAAACTCAGCCTGTACCACACTGTCAAAAACATTCACTCTTGACATTAAAGGCCTGACTTTAATTAAGTTATTTATATAGGTTTTATTCCAAATATGTTTGTCGAAAAGGCAGAACATATCAAAAACAAATTGTGAGATTTTGCTATTCACTACTGCATCTCTCCTCCTGCACATAAATGATTTAATGAGATAATGGGACTATAGATGAGAGTGCAAATCCAAAAGGGAGCAGATGCTGCCAAAAAGGTCATTTCTTGATGCCTGTAGCAAAGGGAAATGTTCAAAATGGACTAGCATCAACTCACCAGGAGGTACTTCATAATGTGCTGTGCAGCCATTTATAAGGTGTTTTATGTGTTGTGTTTGACGAAGATAATAAACATCTTCTATCAAATGGCAGAAATAACGTCTTGTGTTTCTGCTACCTGCTGTGGTATCCTTTTATGTTGCTACAGGACCTTGAGGATACCTTTAGGATAACTAAAGAGTTACCTTTAGTTATCAGCACTGAACAAATTCATCGGCTACTCCATCACAGATTCCTTCTGGCAGGTCACCACTGGACCCGTAGATGGATCCAGTGATAATTATGAAACTGCACACATCCTCTGTCTTTCTGAACAGCTGAATAAATTACTTTTACATAATAGAAATTTCACAGGATGTTCCAAAATAGGAAACATACAATGTCAGTATCTTGGGATAAATAATTACAGGTATATGTAGTATTTTAATCATTTATAAGAATCAAATTTTCATGTTCATCTCAACATGTCCATATTATTCTAATATATTTCTTAACCTCCATGCTATTTTCTTAAGTTATTGCTTGAAAAAGCTCTGTACTATCCCATAATAGTTTCTTTTTTTTTTTTTCAAGAAGCTAAATTCATTTTCCTTAGAACTTTAAAGGCTTATTGCTGACCTTGAGTTACAAGCTACCATATGCTAAAGAATCCTTTCTCAATCTAAAAATTTATTGTCTTTTCTTTTTTTACTTTATTACCTATCACTAGTTACTAGACTGAGTTCCTTAAAGACAACAGATGGCAGAAATAAGAGTCTCTGTCTATAGAATAATGAAATCCTTTTTTTTAGTCTTTGATTTGGAATTCTATCAATTCCCTATGGCCATATTGGAATGAAAGAGAANAAAAAAAAAAAAAAAAAAAAAAAGAGAGACAGAGAGAGAAAGAAATATATATGGGCTTCCCACATGGCTTCCCACAGTGGTAAAGAATCCACCTGCCAATGCAGGAGATGCAAGAGATGTGTGTATACACACACACACACACACACACACACACAATCTACACAGACAACTGAAACACTTTGGTGTACATCTGAAATTACCACATTTTAAATCAACTGTATTTCAATAAAAAGTTTAAGAAATTAAAAAATAAATCAATATTAAGAAAAAAGTATACCTGCCTATAGACATGATAATAATAATCATACAGTATCAATGAATTAATCAGTTATCAGAGCTGAATGGCTGTAGGTCAAAGTCTTCAGTTTAGAAAGAGGTGGGTGGAGTCTCCTAGCAGCGTCACAGTTGAGAACAGTCATGCATTCTGAATGAACACCAAGTTCTGGAAACTTTCTTGTTTCCTACATCCATCCCCTGTTCCATTTCCAACACCACTTCACTAAAGCCATGATTACACCCATACAGCCTCCTAACAATACTCTGTGTCCAGTAAGCTGTCCACAGTTCACCAGTAAATCTTTCAGACCATCCTCCTCACTGGCTGCCCATTGTTCACACACAAAAACAGCCCAAGTCCTAATGACAACATTGCCATACACCAATTCCACTCATCATCTGCCTATCCACTAAAAAACAAAAAACTATACTCCTTATAATTCATGTAGTTTCAATATTAATAGAAGCATTTGGATTTGTCTTCCATAACTGCTCTAGTCAGGCCTATCCCAGCACTCCTTGAAATACAGTTATTTTCCAACTTTTTGATGTTGTTTCTTCCTCTTTCTCTGACAATTCCAACACAAGGTCTTTGAAGATGTAGTATAGGTTCGAAATTTTCAAACCAAATTCAGAAGTCAATTCATAGTGCCGCCCTCATTCCTGACTGTCTATGTCATTAAATTTTGAGATGATTTATTTTGCTGCTCATTTAATGCCTTCAATATTAATTTTCCAGATTATAAATCGCCCCCCTGCCAAACTCTGCTTCAAGAACTGAAACAATATATACAATCCTTTTGGTTTTCTCACAGCTCACAGTCAGCACTAGCTGAACCAATACTGTTCAGTAAGAATGAATATGTTTGGAGAACTGTGAAAGCAACACAAACATACACAAAGCAGCTTATTATGTAGAACTCACAGCTGATTCAAGAAAGTTATATAATATCATCAGTTCCGTTCAGTTCAGTCACTCAGTCGTGTCCAACTCTTTGCGACCCCATGAATCGCAGCATGCCAGCCTCCCTGTCCATCACCAACTCCTGGAGATCACTCAAACTCACGTCCATCAAGTCAGTGATGCCATCCAGCCATCTCATCCTCTGTCATCCCCTTCTCCTCCTGCCCCCAATCCCTCCCAGCATCAGAGTCTTTTCCAATGAGTCAACTCTTCGCATGAGGTGGAAAAAGTCCTGGAGTTTCAGCTTCAGCATCATTCCTTTGAAGAACACCCAGGACTTTAGAATGGACTGGTTAGATCTCCTTGCAGTCCAAGGGACTCTCAAGAGTCTTCTCCAACACCACAGTTCAAAATCATCAATTTTTCAGCACTCAGCTTTCTTCACAGTCCAACTCTCACATCCATACATGACCACTGGAAAAACCAGAGCCTTGACTAAATGCACCTTTGTTGGCAAAGTAATATCTCTGCTTTTGAATATGCCTTCTAGGTTGGTCATAACTTTTCTCCCAAGAAGTGAGCGTCTTTTAATTTCATGGCTGCAATCATCATCTGCAGTGATTTTGGAGCCCAAAAAAATAAAGTCTGACACTGTTTCCACTCTTTCCCATCTATTTCCCATGAAGTGATGGGACCAGATGCTATGATCTTCGTTTTCTGAATGTTGAGCTTTAAGCCAAATTTTAAGTCTATACTTTTACCTTTTTCATTGATTTTATGACTTGATGTTTTCTTTATAATATTTCTTTATCCTATTTTCTCTTCTACAGATTTTATGCTATGTCTGGTACTACTGAATTCTGTGAGGCATTAGGTGAATAGTCTGAAATAACTCTAGCAAATGAAATTAGAATTTCCCAAAAGATATACATTTTATCAAAATCACTAGGAAACTGAGAGTTTATACCAAAAGTAATGAAAAGTTCACACAATTTCTGTAATTGACATTCCTTTTGGTTGTGGAAAGCTGACCTTTTATTTCTGCGCAAGAGAAGTAACAAGCTAGCAAATGTGTAAGTTCTTACTTTTACCAGTGGTCTGTGCACACAAATACATCATCTCAAGATGTTATATTCACCAAATAATAAGGTTAGAGCATTCAGAAAAGTCTTAACTAAGTTCTTTTTTTTTTTTTGATTGTTTAAAACAGAAAACCCTTTTTCCCTGCTCTACATGTAGCCCTAAGAAGTAGCTTCTCATTCTCCAATCTTTCGATCAGAAGGATGCCAGGATGGAGGGGATCATCATAGGAACCACCTGTGGGTATTTCTACTGGCACCACTGGGGCTCCTATGGGATGAGAAGTCAGTAAAACTGCAGGATCCACCATGGCTTTGGGTGACTTTTAGAGGTGGAGAAAAGGAATAAAGGGGTTCTCCCCACTCCAGTCAGTACTCTTGCCTGGAGAATCCCATGGACAGAGGAGCCTGGTAGGCTGCAGTCCATGGGGTCACAAAGAGTGGGACATGACTGAGCAACTTAACTTTCACTTTTCACTTTCCCCCATTGGAGAAGGAAATGGCAACCCACTCCAGTGTTCTTGCCTGGAGAATCCCAGGGACAGGGGAGCCTGGTGGGCTGCCATCTATGGGGTCACACAGAGTCGGACATGACTGAAGCGACTTAGCAGCAGCAGCAGCAGCTCAATAGCTCACACTCAGAGTTTAAGTGTGGAAACTATAACCATGAGTTTTCCAAGCCACATACTTAGATAACTGTGACTCATATTATCGCTGGCACAATGGTAGCCGTTAAACAAAACCCCCAAACCCATCTATTCTAGGTAAACATCATTTATAATGTACCCACTTTCAATTCCATGTAAATCTCAAATTCTTGACTTCATAATCCATTTTAGATCCTTACTGAAAGATGTTTTAAAGATTATTTTAGCTTCTTCTCCAAGATATATTTCAGCAGTGTCTTCCCTGAAATCAGATTTGGCAAGAAGAAAGGATGGACATCCATAAAGGATGGACTGACTTTTTCTTCCATCCTGAGGCCCCTCTGTAGGGAAGCTCAGGTCTATGTGCCAGGAGTGGAATAATGGTGCAGAACCCTTATCAAATGGATTGAGTAATGGAAATTAATGGTTAACTTCTGTGGATCACTTACAGGTTTACTACTAGTTACTATACATTAGTCTTCTCAGTATGACCATTACCTAGGGTTTGTCATTGTTATTTTAACAGATCATGAAAGAAAAGTGAGGTTCAAAGATGCCAAATACTTTGCCCAAGGACACATACTTAAAATCAGGCCTCTCTGACTACAAAACTAATGACTTATTCAGCTGTTGTGTCTAGGAAACCATGCTGTATCTCTGGTAAGTCTTAGCTGATGTGGCCAAATAGCAGAGTGCTTTTATAGCAATATTAACCAGGTCATGTACAACCTTTTTCATAGGGAGGCAAGATATCATTCCTTTGCTACAGCTATATTAGTGTGAGAAACCCCAGCGCTACAGAGTCGTTGTGCTGCCTCTGTAATACATCTTCCCTAGGCAACTCTTAGCTCTGAGATCATTCATTTCTCATTTAACCTCTTTCATCAAAAGAGTATTGACTTAAAATGATATTTAAAATTTTGGTGATTTGGGTCAAACTACCAGAGAATAAAAAATATTGAAAAAATTCCTATCTTTCTTTACCCTCAGTTGCCTCTCTCAGGTTCCTACATAATGAGAGTTTTGTTCTCTCAGCTGTAAACTAGCTTGTCTTTGTACTAACTATCAATTGGGGAAAGGTCATGCTGGCTATAAATAATCTTATGTTTAGGTTGGAAAAAACTGAGTCTTTTCCAACATAGAAGATATACAGTCACTTAGCAGAGAGTTTGGCCCTCATCAGATAGAACCATTAGTCACATCCAAAAATTAATGAAATTAAGAGAACTGTTTACTCAGCAGACAGAAGGGATACATTCCACAACATTTAACCTCTCGGAAGGTTATTTTATCTAGAAAACTTGGGAAAACTCTCTTGGTTAACAAAATTTCTTAATCATTAAAAAGATCTCTTAGGTTTAAAAAGAAAAGGAATGCCTATCAATCAGATGTTTGGGAGTGATTTTTTTATAGCCCCTACATTTACAAATCAGGGTTTTCCACTTCTATTTACTTTCACTCTGGCCTTCTGTAAGGTATTCCTTTATTTAGCATCCATTGCCTCATCCAGAAAATGTGCCTGTTTCATGTCCTTATTTATTTTCAGAAAGAAGACCCAGGATAGCAGCTACACCAACTGGGATCGTGATTAGCTGCAATTTTGAAACAGGAGCCCAGGCTCCCCCATTTGACCACAGCCACAGGGGGTTTCCCCAGGACGCAAAGTTTCCTGTCCTGAGTTCTTGAGCCTGGATTTCCTCTTTATATTATTTTGTATTTTAATTACACAAGCCTAACGATAAAGGACAAATATGAGGCTAACCCCTTATTCCCTTCGGTTCTCTTTCACATGCTAGGCGCTTTCAGCCTTCTGTGGTAAGCAGCTCCTAGATCTCCTGGGAGTGTCTCATTTTGAAAAATGAACAAAGTGCTGAGTAGATGAGTTAATATCCAGTTGTGAGCAAGGTAATACTTAAAATCCTTCAAGTCAGGGTTCAACAGTACATGAATCAAGAACTTCCAGGTATACAAGCTGGATTTAGAAAAGGGAGAGGAACCGGAGATCAAGCTGCCAACATCCTTAGTACAATAGAAAAAGCAAGGGAATTTCAGAAAAACACCTCCTTCTGCTTTAAAATCTTTGTGTGAATCACAACAAACTGTGGAAAATTCTTAAAGAGATGGGAATAACACAATACATTACCTGCTCTTGAGAAATCAGTATGCAGGCCAAGAAGCAACAGTTAGAACTGGATATGAACAACAGACTGGTTCAAAATTGGGAAAGGAGTACATCAAGGCTGTATATTGTCACCCTGCTTATTTAACTTAAATGCAGAGTACATCATGTGAAATGCTGGACTGGATGATGCACAAGCTGGAATCAAGATTGCCAGGAGAAATATCAACAACCTTAGATATGCAGATGATACCACTCTATTGGCAGTAAGCAAAGAGGAACTAAAGAACCTCTTGATGAAAATGAAAGAGGAGAGTGCAAAAGCTGGCTTAAAACTCAACATTCAAAAAACCAAGATCATGACATCTGGTCCCATCACTTCATGGCAAATAGCTGGGGGAAAAGTGGAAACAATGACAGAGTTATTTTCTTGGGTTCCAAAATCACTGGACAGTGACTGCAGTCATGAAATTAAAAGATGCTTGCTCCTGGGAAGAAAAGCTATAACAAACATAGACAGCAGCATATTTAAAGCAGAGCCATCACTTTGCCAACAAAGGCCCATATAATCTAAGATATAGTGTTTCCAGTAGTCAAGTACGGAAGTGAGAGTTGGACCATGAAGAAGGGTGAGCACTGAAGAATTGATGCTTTCAAACTGTGGTGTTGGAGAAGATTCTTGAGAGTCCCTTGGACAGCAAGGAGATCAGACCAGTCAATCATAAAGGAAATCAGTCCTGAATATTCATTGGAAGGACTGGTGCTAAAATTGAAGCTTCAATACTTTGGCCACCTGATGCGAAGAGCTGACTCACTGGTAAAGAAAGAGACTGAGGGCAGGAGGAGAAGAGGGTGGACAGAGGATGAGATGATTGGATGACATCACCAACTTGATGGACATGAGTTTGAGCAAGCTCTCGGAGATACTGAAGGACAGAGAAGCCTGGTGTGCTATAGTTCAAGGGCTACAAAGAGTCGGACATGACTTAGCAACTGAACTACAATCCAATTGTGACCAAGTCCTTCCAATCAAGAGTTATCTGCATCAGAGTCACCAGGGTACCAAGCGACTATCACAAAGGATAAGAAATATTTCTTCGGAAAGACTTCCTTTCCTTTATTTATCCTTCACTTTTAGAAATCCAATGTTCTCATGTAGTTCTTCACTTTAACAAAAGTTCTGAATGCTGAAATTCAATCTAGCAGGACTGATTCATGTTTAAGAAGAACATGAACTTGTGCTCCTAAAAGGCTTTGTAAATCTTAACATTTATAAACACATATAGATTTACACACATACACCCTCACATGCATATTTGTTGATCCTTATAAAGCACCACTTTGGAAGGCCATCCTAAATAAATTCAAAACCCAGCCAGTCACAGAATGCAAGATATCTATAGACACAGTATGGTTCCAAGGAGCAGGAGTGAAGTTAAAAAGGCTGCACTGGTTCAATATAATAGTCTCGAAGGTCGTCTTAGCTTTCTAAGATTCTATAATCTTTCTGGATTTTCCTAATAACTAACATAATTAGAGCAGAGATTTTTCAGGACATTTGAAGCAAGAGTTTAACAATAGCAATAGACTCAAATTTTACAATGGTGAAATTAAAACTCAGTTCCAATTCCTCACACTTCTCCAAAATTATCACACAGCCCTTCACTGCTTTGCCCAGTAAAAACTAACATATTCATTGTTCAACTGAATGTTAAAAACACAATGCTTGTAAAGATAACTGATACTATGTTTGTCCTCCCAGGGGGCATTTGTATTTTTAAAAAGGATTATAACAATGTAAAATACACATACTGAGAGATAAAATGTGAAGAGCAATAAGGAAACACCATCTGCACCAGAAAAGAAATCACTCAAATTTTAAACAGATCCTCTCTTTTCATTATGATCTGAAATTTAATAAAATAAAATGTTTTTAGCCAACTTAACTATATACAGTCAGCACACATGTACATATACATATTATATATATGTGATAGAATATACACATGACTAATTTCTATCTACAATATTTGTTTAGCTAAGGTTCTGCTTTAAAAGATATATACATATATGGTAGCTTAGAGGGTAAAGAATCTGTCTACAATGCAGGAGACTCAGGTTCAATCCCTGGGTAGGGAAGATCCCCTGGAGAAGGGAATGGCAGTCCACTCTAGTATTGTGCCTGGAGCATTCCAAAGATAGAGGAGCCTGGCTGGCTACAATCCATGAGGTCACAAAAGTCGGACACAACTGAGTAACTAATATACATATGTGTGCATATATATATAATTTTATTATATGCATATAAATAGATTTATACATTTATTCCTTCCACTAAAGATTCATGAAACAGTTTTATTTTAAACATCTGCTTGTGCCTTCAACATTGCCACCTTTGTTTTCACTAGAGCATGTGTTGTAATATATTTTCTTAAAGTAAATTATCTTTTTTGTTAAGATGATTTTTATTCCATTTGAGTATAATACTATTCCTAAAAATGTTATCCCAAGATAAAACATGGAGTTCCATAATATTAGGACACACCATTTTTTTTTTCAACCAACCCATAAGTCAGTTCAGTTCAGTTCAGTCGCTATATAATCATTATTGCTACAAGGTCCCATGGATGGATGAGCCTGGTAGGCTGCAGTCCATGGGGTTGCTAAGTCGGACATGGCTGAGCAACTTCATTTTCCCCTTTCACTTTCATGCATTAGAGAAGGAAATGGCAACCCACTCCAGTGTTCTTGCCTGGAGAATCCCAGGGACGGGGGAGCCTGGTGGGCTGCTGTCTATGGGGTCGCACAGAGTCGGACATGACTGAAGTGACNCGCACAGAGTCAGACATGACTGAAGTGACTTAGCAACTACTTACTACTTTGTAAAGTGAATTTTAAGACATGTTTGTAATGACACCAAATACCTATAGCTGTGAGGTAATATTTTCACAAGTATATATAAAATCTATCTAAATTTTCTTTTCAACTTTTCTCTGTGGCTGTTATACAACCTGTGTAAGTACCCAAAACGAGCATTGATTCAGGTTATTTTCGGCTCCCTTGTGTTCTGTAAGCAGTGTAATATTCCTCTAAATAAATAAATCAAGAGGGAGCCTTACATTGTGGGAGAGTCTGTAAGGAATTCAATATGAGCTATCCCCTTTATTTCAGGGTTTATTATTAGAAGTATTATTATTTTGAAACCTCATCGGACAAATTGGTATTGTAATAGCTGTAAAACACCAGAAAATGACCACAGTCTCTTATCTGGGCTAGACACTTTCCAGCCAAAACTGCAGAGGGCAATATCCTGTCATCTCGCTTTGAAAACAAAACACCCCTGCCACAACCCCTGTCCATATTTCCAACTAAACTTGAAAGAGAACCTTTGCACGTCCAGAGAGGAGACCATGGAAGAGGTGTGCAAAACATACCCATCAGGGAAAGCATGTTCACAAACATCATTTCTGAGTCTCTCCACACAATGAACAACAGAACAGAGTCAGCTCACAAAGCCAGAGCAGCAGCAAGGAAGTGCAAATGAGTGTACTGCATGAGTGCCCGCTGCATGTACAAGCAGCTGTGTCGAGGTGAAGCAGCTAGGAGCTAAGCCAGGCGTGAGTGGGAAAGTTACAGGGCACAGAGAAATGTGGTTGCCGAATGCATGAGGATAAACAGGAACATCCATGAGCACACAGATACATTAGCAGTTATTGTACTGTGTTGTATCTAATAGCAGTTATTAGATGCAGAAGGATTAATGGGTCTTTCATCAAAGAATCAATTTCAGCAAACTTTTCACCCAGGAAGGAACATTATCCTTACCAACTTAAAGCCAAGTCATTACAGCTCAAAGTTTGCCGTAACAATTTTTATCACGTACTTTATCTTCTTAATTATGCACACCACACACTGTTTTATATCTGACTCATAAATTTGCATCTTTAAAGTATGCTGACATTTCTATTGGGTCTGAATAGCCTTTAATGACTTTTAAAAACTGAACAAGATCCATGTTTCCAGACTGGGTCATTTTCACTTCTAGATGAGAAGGTAGATATTTTGGCCATTGACATGGTTCCTCAGAAAGAGACTGAAAGGACCACTGAAGCACCCCCCAACCCCGCCCAAGAGATTTTTAATTTAATAGTTACCACCTAATATGACAACCACTTAGCTCATACTTAGGGACTTAGCGAAAAAGCTAGAGCTGACAAACAAGGACCTACTGTATAGAACAAGGAACTATACTCAATATCTTATAATAATCTATAATGGAAAAACAATCTGAAAAGGACTGTGTGTGTGAATGTGTGTATATGTACATAACTGAACCACTTCACAGTACACTTGAAACTAACACATCATTGCAAATTAACTATACTTCAGTTAAAAATATAAAAAAAATTTTTTAAAGCTAGCTGAACTGAATACATCTTTGTTCAATTTCCAAGACACCAAAAATATTTAGTTTGAGAGCTTACTCTATTTTCCAACACTTCCTTCTAAATTTGCCACCTTTGAAACTCTGAAGCATCAAAATTTGTCAGAACCATAATTCAGGACAGAACTATGCAAGTACTCTTGCTTACACTTAGGTAGATAATAATGTCATGAGTTTAGATTCTTAATGCTGCAACAAGTTTTAATACAATCATTCTATTATAAATTTAGGCATATGGTGAGTTAAAAAATAAAAACATTCAATTTTTTCAAGATAAAGAAAATCTACTGTATTTTAAACAAAGAGGAAATTGGATAGCATAATACATAATTTGGGTATGTGAATTTTGTAAAAGAAGAAATTATGCATTACTATCCAATATAACTTTGAACCTGGGCTGTTCAAAATTAAATTGATTGGTGCAAATTAGCCCTAGAAGATTTTGAAAAGGTCTAATGTGAAACAGACTTCACAGACAATTAAGATCCTTGGTAGGATCTACATAAAAATGCCCCACTATGGACTTGTAAAGCAACCCAGCCCCTCAGCAAGCTATTAAATCAGATACATAGTGCTACCCAAGGATCTGAAATGTTCATGACACCTTTGTCTTTCAAAGTAATCATGGAATGATTTTCATTTCCGGGCTCATTAAAACATACTTACACATTTAAGGGATTCTATTAGGTGATTCACAGCGTATGACAAGTTGAAGGAATTCGTCTCAAGAGAAATTTCAGAATTCACTTTTCCTTTTGAGCTAATTTTAAAAATGCTGCCCTAGATAGTTCTTTAATCTCTGTAGGTCCTCTTCTAGTTTCACTTCTTGAATTAAAAAAATTCCAGAATAGCAATGTATCGGTCTCCACATAACAACTTACAGAGATTTATTAAGAGAAACAGAACTCCAGACTTCAGTATCCATCTGCCTACTCAAAAACCGCACTTGAATGTCTAACGGATACATTGAAATGAATACAGTCATAACGAAAGTGATCCCATTCCAAATGTTCCTCGAGGGTCTCCTTTCATCATGTGACTCAATTCTACCAGATACTTCGTTCAAAAACTACATGATCACCCATTTCTCACACATACTTTACAGAAAATCAGTCAATTCAATCAGCTCTACATTCAACATATCAGGAATCTGACCACTTTTTAACTGCTTTTAAAGACATTAATGTCCAGGAGCAGGGGTTCCCCACTGTTGCTGAGCACCAGTGTCTCCTGGAAGGATTGCTACAACACAGATTCCAGGGCCTCACCAACGTCTAGAGTCTCTGAAGTTCAGAAAGTTGGGCCCAGGTGATGTTGATGCTGCTCTGGGATACACCCTTGAGAAAGACCGTGATAGACTAAATCACCATTATCTTTTACCTAGCCTGAAAGACGCCTCTCTGCTTTCCCTTTTCAGCCCCATTCTGCCAATTTTTCCCTCCAGAAAGTCGTCCAGATGATCTGCTTTAAATCCGAGTCAAATTATGTGAGTTCTCTTCTTAAAAATCCACCCATGACTCTTATCTCAGAGAGAAATCTGGAGTTTCTATAATGACCTAGATTATCGATCACGATTCAGCCCCGAGGCCCCCTCCTACCTCTCACCACTGAATCCTCTCCAGCTGTACCGGAAGATGCTCCGGGAATATCCAAACTCGTTCCCATCTCAGCGCTGCTCAGTTTGCCGGTGGTTCTGCCTGCAATGCTCACCCTCTGCAGTTTGGCAGGCTGCTTTCCCTGAGAGTGTGCAAATGGCACCCTACCAGAATGGTTTTCCTACTTCCTCTTAGCATTCCCAGAGAACGTATTTAAAACTTAGTAAATGTATTTAATTATTTCCTGTCTCCCCACATGAAAATATAATATTCTGTGTTTAACGAGAGTAGAGACATGGCCCATTTTGTTTATTGCTGGATCCTCAGCATCTGGAACAGTATCTTCTTCACACAGTGGCCGCTCATACGTTATGGGAACAAGTAGTGAAAAAATAAATAGATATAGCCCTAAAAAAGGAGTGATGGATTGATGTAAGATTCTTTATGGTGCATTGTATCAGGCACCATTATGGATAGTTCCCTTATGGCATCATTTATAGCCTTACAAGAACCATGGACTGTAGGTGTTTTTATGGACAGTATTAAGAGTATAAGAGGAAAAGAGGTTTTTCCAGTAGTCATGTATGGACGTGAGAGTTGTACCATAAAGGTGAATGCCAAAAAAATTGACACTTTTGAACTATGGTGTTGGAGAAGACGCTTGAGAGTTCCTTGGACTGCAAGGAGATCAAACCAGTCTATCCTAAAGGAAATCAGTCCTGAATATTCATTGGAAGGACTGGTGCTAAAGCTCCAATCCTTTGGCCACCTGATGCAAAGAACTGACTCTTTAGAAAAGACCATGATTCTGGGAAAGATTGAAGGCAGGAGGAAGAGGGGACACCAAAGGATGAGATGGTTGGAAGGCATCACCGACTCGATGGAGATGAGTTTGAGGAAGCTCCAGGAGGTGGTGATAAACAGGAAAGCCTGGTGTGCTGCGGTCCATGGGGTTGCAAAGAGTCAGACACGACTGAGTGACTGAAATGAACTGAACTGAAGAGGATAAGAGGAGGACTCAGGAAAGACACATAATTACTTTGAAAAACACAAAGGCATGAGGCTGGGCCTAGGATCCTGAGTCAAGTCTGTGTGCCTCTGTAGCTTAGACTATGCTTTTTTCACTGAACCAGATTAATTCATTCGGTAAATATTTTGAGTGTCAAATGTGAATACTTATCTAGGTATAGGGCATGTAAGGATAATAGAAAAGGAGGAGGAGAAGGAAGAAAGTAGGAAAGGAAGGGCAGGAAGAGAGGGAGGAAGGGGAGGAGGGAAGGCTGTTGCCATTTTCAGTCTGGTAGAGGGGAAAGACCACGTAGTCACCATGTGTTTTGAGGTCTAATCACAGGATGAGATGAAGCTAATGGAATACTATAGTCTAGGGGAGTACATTATCTAACAAAGATGACTATGCCATATTCAGGAATGTAGATTGGACTTGTTACAGTCCAGTTGCCTAGGAAACAGCTAACAAGAGATGCCAAATAAGTAGGATTATCTATTAGTGTGAAGTCAGAGTGACAATCTGACAATCTCCCTGTTGAACTTGTCATAGGTTAGTTAATAACTTCATGGTTACCAATGACATTTCCAAAGCAAAGTGTACAGTGAGCAGAGGACCAAGTGTGACAAAGGGAAAGTCAAGGATTGCAAAGCCTGCAGGAAAAGTGCTTCATGAACAGAAAAATGCTTGAGTGTTGAAAATACTGAGTGACTTAATATGACCAATCTTTGACCTTAAAAACACCAAAGTGGTTGGTGACCACTTTTTCTGATGGAGTTTTGTGAAGAAAAGAGCAGTTTAGAGCAGTTTGTGGAGTGAATGGGAGGGGAAGAAATCGAGACACTATAAATACTAGAAAACAGGTGACAAGGAGTCTGCATGGGGATGTCACTGAGTAGTTGCTTTTAGAAGCTTGCCTGTAAGGGGCAGAAAGAGTAAAGGTGGCTACATTAAGGAAATCCACAACTCCTTCTTTCACATAAATACCATTTGTCAAATAAACTGGCATCAAGCTTTCTATGTATAATAACAAACAAGGTTTTTTTTTTTTGAGTTCTTGCTCTGTATCATCTATTAAGTCAAGATATCACAAGCACGCAATGAAAAAAAAGTCTAAAAAAAAAAACAACTCAGGATTCCAAGAGGGTTTAAAAAAGGCCGACAGGGAGTAGGCCTAGATTTTCCCATTCATAGAACCATTGACTAACTTACTGTTGAAAGTGCAGCTATGTTTGTTTAAACCTGCGAGTACGTATAGTGACCCTGCTAAGTTGTAGCCCTTATCACTGCAGGACTAAATACTGCTAGTCACATGTATGTGTGGTCAGTCGCTGCAGTCGTGTCTGACTCTGCGACTCTGCTGACAATAGCCCATCAGGCTCCTGTGTCTTTGTGATTTTCCAGGCAAGAATACTGGAGAGGGCTGCCATGACCTCCTCCATGGGGTCTTTCCAACCCAGGGATTGAACCTGTGTCTCCTGCACTGCAAGTGGATTCTTTACCCCTGTACCACTGGGGAAACCCAAATCCGACTCATAATTCAAGGGCAGTTTGATAAAATACCTTTCTCTATTCCACTAGACTCTAAGCTCTCTGAAAAGTGCTAACATAGTCACCATGAGCAACCATCGCAGGAGAGATTATTCCAGCCCTCGCCTTGCTGGAAGTCCTTTAAGAGCATCATCTCAACTAACCAAAGCTAAGCAGTCCTAGTCAGCAGGTATTCTCACCATCACCATTACTGACCCCCCGGTTTTTTCGACTAGAAAGTGCAAACTAATACCCTGAGGAGCTTGTTCGAAAGCAGATTCTGATCTATAGACCTTGAGCAAGGCCTGAGATTCTGCACTTCTAACTATTTCCTAGGTGACACTCAGGGGGTTCTCACTGAAGCATTAAACCAAAGCTCAGGGTGTTTACATAACTGGCATGTATCCACACAGCTGCACTGATTCCAGAGTTCATCGCCCAGTATGATTCCAAAGCCTGCACTCTTCAGCAGGATTCAGTACACTGAAGTCCACAGGCAGGACTGGAACACGGCCAGACCCTGCTACCAGAGCGATACCTGTGGCTGTGCTCACTGACGCTGCACATGGCAGAGCAGAGACCAAGACAGCACAGCCTCCAAAACCTAAAACATGTACTAGCAGGTCCTCTTTCTGAAAGAGTTTTCTAACTTCTGCTCTTAAGCACTGCCCTCTGTCATGTTAATTTTGTTTTATAAATGCTCAGAACCAGATGTATAGAGACTGTTTTAAAACAAATGGTTATGATCCATTCAGTTTAACCTAATAGCTCCCGATCGATCACTTCATATCATTTTATTGCCAACTTTTATGATACATAGTTTTCTACTTTGTGATAAATTTATCTAGCATCTGTATGATCATCTCTGAGTCTGTGGTCTTTACAGTGGGGTAGACTTGCCAAAGCAGTGGTCCAGATGGTTCACTGGGATACAAGAAGAAAACAAGGGACTTTCTTTGTCTTATTCTATTTAAATTGGTGTATTCATAAACACTATAGGATTATCCCTACTGTGTATTACAGTGGCCTCCTCAATAAGTACTGAATGAGTAACTGATGTATATTTCCATTCTTCTCCTGCCCAGCAGAGGGCCTTGTACATAGAAGAAACAGTAAATTTTCACAAAGTACTCATTCATTTAGCAAAGGTTTTTCTTTCTTTTTTACTTTAAAATCCAAGATGTAATTACTTTCATTAAGGTTTCAGAATCTGGGATGGAAGGATACAGGCCAGAATATAAAGTCATTTTGAAGCATAGGAGGGAAAATTCTCTCTTCCAGGCATGTGGCACAGAGAACTGCTGAAATAGGTTTGCAGTGGGACCAGAATGTTCAATGAAAGACTCTAGAATATTCTGGGAAAAGTTATGTAGCAATTCAGGCCTTTGAAGCGGGATGATTGGTAATAAGAAAAGAGATCAAGGGAAAAGCATCCATGTGGAGTGAAGGAGGGTAGAGAGTGGGTCTCAGAGGCACAGAAGTCAACGGGAAGATGATCCCAGCAAAATGGCACATGAGGCTGACGTCCCTGAAGGCAACAGCTGAGGCTGCCTCCTTACTTTACTGTCAAAATCTTCCCCTCACTGCCTTGGTGGGGGTTCGGGGGGGCGGGGGGCACATTCTGGGCACGCACCGAGCATGAGGGCAATCCCTCAGACAGCTGTCCCTCTGAGTGCTCCAGTCCTCATCCTAAAGCATCAATTTTCACTGCAAACTACTGCAGAAGATGTATCTGGGTCCTTCTTGACTCCAGATTATTTGCAAATTCCTTTTGCATAAATCTCTGACTGGTGCTTTTTCATCTCATTTGCCTCTTTCCCCTGGGATCAAATTACAGAAACAGCCTGGCTGAAGGAGGACCTGCCAGAGAGGAGTTTCTGCTTCAGTTCCCCACCTCCAGCCATGGTGCTCTCTCCAGTGAGCCACAATGAAAATGCTGATGAGCAACTCTTGGTTTTCATTCTTATGGTGACACTTTAGTGAGCATTGATTGAAATAACCTACCTTCTGCAAAACAGGGTGTTAAAAGCTGCTAATTTGCTCATGCTCTTAAATTCTGTAACAATATTGCTAGGTAGACATTAAATCCACTGAAAGAATAATATAGATTAATTGAAACCAGAATGGTCTTTATTAAACATTGATGGTATTCAGATGATATACCATATAACACCAGTTTTTAACAAGAATTTCTCCTAAATGTTATTGATCATTACTTGTATAACACATTAAAAAAAATAAAGCCCTAGAAATATGAAATAAAAAAATATAAACTTTAGATTTTTTAAATTATTAGTAGATTCAACAGACATAAAATTACTGTCAAATTGTCATTACAATTGAAATATTGATTCATTTTTCTTTAATTGTAGTAAAGTTGATTTACAATATTATGTTAGTTTCAGGTGTATAGTAAAGTGGTTTGGTTATACATAGTGGAAACAGTGTCAGACTTTATTTTTTGGGCTCCAAAATCACTGCAGATGGTGACTGCAGCCATGAAATTAAAAGATGCTTACTCCTTGGAAGGAAAGTATGACCAACCTAGATAGCATATTGAAAAGCAGAGACATTACTTTGCCAACAAATGTCCGTCTAGTCAAGGCTATGGTTTTTCCTGTGGTCATGTATGGATGTAAGAGTTGGACTGTGAAGAAAGCTGAGCACCGAAGAAGTGATGCTTTTGAACTGTGGTGTTGGAGNGGAGTTGGTGATGGACAGGGAGGCCTGGCATGCTGCAGTTCATGGGGTTGCAAAGAGTTGGACACAACTGAGTGACTGAACTGAACTGAATCATATTATGTATCTATATTCTTTTTTATTTCTATTCCATTATATGTTAATATAATATATTGAATATATTTCCCTGCACTATACAGTAGGTCACTGTTTATCTATTTTATATATTGTAGTGTGTACCTATTAACCCAGTACTGCTAATTTATCCCACCTCTTCTTTCTCCTTTGGTAACCATAAGTTTGTTTTCTATGTCTGTGAGTCCATTTATGTTTTGTAAATGAGTTCATTTGTACTATTTTTTAGATTCTACATATAAATTTTATATATATATATGTATGTATGTATTGTATAATACTTTTCCCTCATTTACTTCACTTAGTATGATGATCTCTAGGTCCAACAGTGCAATAATGTAACAGTAACAAACACAACTGGCACAAGTCCGTGAAGCATACTCTAGGCAGCGCTCCCTACATCACAGAGATCTGAGAGCGATGTTTCACACACTACATCTGACAAAGGACAAAGAATGCTCCCACTCTCAACTCCTATCGGTCACCTCTCTGTGCCTTGTGATTCAAACAGAATTATTTAACCTCATGTTGACGGTTATAAGACTAATTGGATCTGAATGTGAGCTCTAACCTCACCACTAGTGCAACTTTAGGCAAGTGCATCAAATTCTAAGCCCCATTTCCTTCTGGCTACAAAACTGGGATGACGACAGAACAAACTCCAGAGCATTAAAGACTGAATGATCCAATGAAGGCAAAATGCTTAGAATACAGTTCCGTACACCAGAAACACGCAGAATGTGTTTTTTGCTACAATATTAACTGCAACAACAAAAACCTCTTTTTCCTCGTCCCTCTCCTCTTGCCGCATGTATGGCCCTCTCAGTGCTGCTTTACATGTCGACACTATCCAGTGATCTTTCTCTTTAAATTGCCACAATATGTATTTTTATTTTATCTTTATGATTTAGAAAAAAATCCAACAGTAGGGAATATTTATGAAACACTTCATCTCAATAACATTTCCCTTGTACCTCCTTCAGGGCACTGAGACAGCTCTTATCTAAGGCAGGACACAGTCTCTATTTAGGCAGTCTATTTTTTATAGATGAGAGCAAGAGACCATGATGGCATCTTCCTCATCTTCATCAGGACTGCCTCATCTATCCTAAACCTAGGCAGAGCTCAGTAAATACTTACTCAGGGAAAGTCTCAATAACCTGTCAGACTTGGAAATCATAGCATCAACTATCTACAAGGCATTAACATGTAAGTTTGACAGAACTCAAGTGTCTTTTGCATTAAATGAAATGGGGACTTTGTTTCTTTTTCTATAGTGAACCTTTAAAGTATCCCATAGATACTTGGGTATCAAAGATTTCTTGAAACCTTGCCAGCAGTCATGAAGGAAGGGAGGATTATAATTGTTTTGTTGCTCAAATAAACAAGAAGGTGGTCTACCTGTTTGTAGAACTAAGGCCTAGAGCTGCCTTGGAACAAGGGGCTTAACCACTCACTTGTCATGAACACTTTCCAGCTATGGGGATTTAATGGGATATGAACCATTATTTTCAAACTGTATTGCCATTAGCTAATCAGCACCCATTTCGACAAGATAATAGGTATAGCACAGAGATGCATCACTTTGAGATATAAGAGGCAAAGTTTTCAAAGAGCTTTCTTCATATCACAGATCCATTTAATTATTTAATCATTTTATCAATCTGAAAGGATCCTTACCACATTGCTTATGCATTTTGTGTATTTGTTATTAAAATAGTGGTTCTTGACTGTTTGTTACATGGAATAAAAAGAAGTATAAAAGATAAAAAAATATTTTTGTAGTCCTTGCTATCATATAAAAATATATCTCATTAGCTATCTTAAGGTTTACCTACTAGAAGAACCATCAATCTCCCCGTTTGACCCCTTATATCATTCTTAAAGGCCCCCACAAAAATCAGAGGAAAGCATTCACATTGAGGGGTGTTAAGTATCATAATCTAAATTTAGTCAGACTTCAGCCAGGGTGATATGATTCAAAAACCCAGCAGGCCCTCAAACAAAGACACACATTTTGAAATCCTAAGAGTATCTATATCTTTCACAGTTTTGGGGGGCATAGTATTAAAGGAAATTTTCAACTTTAGTAACTTGAGGTGACACCTTTAGGTACAACACAGCCCACCAGGTACATGGACTCACAGATGATAACTTACCAAAAAGACTAAAAGGGCTGATGGACTAGAGAATCACCCCTATGACAGATGCTTAAGTTTAGGATCATGAACAAAGCAGGGGGGGGAGGGATTATACCGACACCAGACCCACATACAAGAGAAGCTTCGGGTTACTTCCAAACAGAAATCTCACCTCATAGGAACTGAGCATCTTACTGTCACCTAGAGTGATCCGGGGCTATTAGCAGGAGGAAATCCTGAGATATGATGGGAATTTACCCATGAAAGGGGAAGACAGATTTCTTCTTTTCCTCACAGTTGTCATGGTGACAGGGGGGCTGAAATTAACATTTCACTCAATGACTTTTTTCTTAGTCCTCTGGATTAAGGGACATTGAGTAAATATGAAGCATTATTATAAATCAGTAGTGATGCTTCTGTGGGATAACATGACCAAATGGAATTCATTCCCATAGGAATTTGATAATAACTTCAGGCATCAGCTTACTGTAGAGGCAGTTTCTTTAGTCACTGATTGATACCAAAAATAATCCAATTGTTGTCAAGACAGTGAATCTTGACTGGTATGATTCCAAATCGATAAAAATTGTACATACTTAAAGCAAAGGACCTGGTCTTTGTTTTATGGTTCCTCTTGTGACAGATCTTTCTATCCACAGTGGGAGAAACAAGAGTTTTTCATCTGTTTCTTAGACATAGCTCATTCTAATGCAAAGGCAGTGAGTCATGAAACCATCCTAACACTTGAGGAGAAAACCCTGAGAAACCTAACAATGTTTAAAAAGTAGAGGAAAATGTTCCCTCACCTCTGGAAGAGTCAGAATACCTTTCCTCCCCAGTAAGGAGGACAGAAGTAGGAAGTTTTATCCCGATGAAACTTGTTGGATCTCTCAAGTCCTAGATGTTCCTTTGAGATGTGTGAAAATGTTATTTTAACAGTGACCAAAAAACGGCACCTATTTGATACTCATCAACTTTTTCTGACTCTTTTCCCCTAAGACAGAAATACTCTACTGGAAAATGGGAAGCATCTTTAAAAAATACTCAGAAAGATAAATGGGTCTAGGTAACAATCTAACAGAAAAAAAAAAAAAAATCCACCATCACTTGCTAACCTTAACTCAAGTAGGACCCACTAACTGTTTAGCTCACTGCAGAAAGTGAAGCTGAGTTTTTTTAATGAACACACTATTTTTGTGTAGAACGAACATTTTGTCTCACCAGAGGATCTAAAATGGAAAACTCTCAGCACTCTTGAAATGGTAAGTCATGGACAATAATTTCAAAGGCAAACTAAAGGAAACAAACAGTCATTTGAGTGATGGTAACCCAGTTGACCATTATATATATAGATATAGATAGATAGATAGAGATTTAAATCAATAGTCTTCTATTTGATGTGCAAAATTTTCATCAGTGCTGTCTATATCTCTCAGTTCTTCTACCCCCCAATCATTTAAACTTGCATCCTCACAATATTAAAAAGGAATTATGAGTAACTGTCTGTACTAAGTCATTCAGAAGCTCTCTCAAGGTACAAATTACTGTGGGAAAAGGGAGAAAAATCAGCTTGATGTCGATTATATTCCCACAGGTTTTTTTTTTAATTAATTTTTGTTATGTGTCTATTTCCATCAAACTAAAGAACAGATTTTACTTGAAAACCAATTTATGTACTTCCATTGGGATAGTATTTACATACTATTGTATTTTTCTGTAGCATTGACTATTAAAATATATTAATAGCAAATCAATTAAACTTCTAGCATTCATTTGGAATTTAAACAAATGTTTATTCCATAAGGACAAAGTGCTAAGCATTTGGAGTGTGGATTTAGACACTAGCTAGTCTAAAACACTGAGAAGGCAATTGTACCCCACTCCAGTACTCTTGCCTGGAAAATCCCATGGACAGAGGAGCCTGGTAGGCTGCAGTCCATGGGGTTGCTAAGAGTCGGATACGACTGAGCAACTTCACTTTCATTTTTCCTTTCATGCATTGGAGAAGGAAAAGTCAACCCACTCCAGTATTCTTGCCTGGAGAATCCCAGGGACCGGGGAGCCTGGTAGGCTGCCGTCGCAGAGAGTCGGACACGACTGAAGTGACTTAGCAGTAGCAGCAGTAGTCTAAAACAGGTGAGTTCCCCTTTTCCTTAGCTATCTAGGGAATTTTAAACAGTACAGTTTGGAAATGATTACTCTTATCATATATATAGTTCACCATTTTCTAAAACATTTATTAACAAGATATTATCTTCCAATGTTGTGTTAGATTTTGAGGATATAAATATTTATTGTTATAAGAAAGTTTGCTCTTCCTCCATCTCCATACATTTTCCCAAATGAGACTTAACTCGTCTTCTCAAAGGGAAATACTGTAATTATTCTACACCCCTCACCCTCAGTATCCACTCCTCTTCCTTTTCTGTGGAAAAGTGAATCATCAGACTGTTATGAATGCAAAGTACTTGATCTCTGCTGGGGTAAGTCACCTGTGGGAGAAAATTGGTGTCTCAAGACCTAACACAGGGTCTACCATGTTGCTCTCCTGCGTTATCAGCTTCTTGAATCCACAGAGGTGTTTTATTTGAAAGTCCCTCAACCATCTACGAGCTTTCGGCCAGTTTGTTAATCACTCTACCCAGGCACCCATACTGACAGAGGCATGGGACCAGAGCACCAGATCTCCATTGCCACATGTGTGGATGTGTGGTCTACACAGAGCCAATGAGAAGTATTCCTAAAAATCACATAGACCCGCTGGAAGAAAAACTACCTTTTTACTCCAGTGTCTAACCTGGGCATGTTAGACAGTCTCTTTTTCCCCTTTGATACTTAATCCTCACCCTGCTCTATACCCTTGGAAGCTGACCTCTACAGCCTGCACCAACTGGATTCTCTTACATTCACGTGGGTTTGGCACATAGGGGGCACTAGAATATTAGAGGGAATGAAGAAAGAGGCTGGACTCCACTCAGTTACTTCACTCCCTGAACTGCAGGTTGGTGGTGGCAGTCTGCAGCTGCATTTTGGTGGCCCTCTCTTGTAACTGCAGCACTGGATGGTTCTGGTAACCCATTCTACCACTTATTCCTTCAGTCTGTGAGTGCAAACATTCTCACCCACACAACCCCACACTGCCCCACCACCCCTAGTAGCCATCTCTGAACCTGCCCGAAACTTGCAAACCAGCTTCCTCATTTAAGTCTCTTTAACTATCACTTTGACCATGCCATTTCTTTCCTGTAGCTTTCCTGTATTCTAGACTGACATGTATGTATGTATGTGTGTGTATACATACACATATATGCATGCATGTATGACAGACATTATGAAAAAAGGCCCTAGTCTGAAAATGCAGACTTTATCCACCTTACATAAAAAAGCTTGCATTCAAGCTAAAATCCAGCTGAGAGAAGTCCAGCTAAGGGATGGAAAAAAAGTGATAAATACCTAAAAACAGTTTTTTAAGCATGGCTACAGGTATGTCTGAAGTCAGGTAAACCCCTGAGCATTATAGTCAGGTGATTTTGTACATTTCCACTTTCTCTGAGGTTAATTTTTGATTGGATTTGTGGCACTGGCAACTGAAAAGACTATAATGGAATGCATGCAGTGCTGAGAACTTCATACTCTGCAACATCAATGAAAAGTACACAGTTTATGAGAAAAAGGAGGTCTGAGGGCAAAGCATTCAAAATCTGTACAATTATAACTCTGTCTCACTCACAAGCAAAAATAATCCTAATAAAGCACCACCTCATTTTTTAAAAACACCCTGTACTTTCAATATAAATAAACAGAGGTAAGCGATGTTGCACAAAATATTATCAAGATAGAGTATATGGGCACTTCCCTGGTGGTTCTGTGACTAAGACCATGCTCCTAATTCAAAGGGCTCTAGGTTTGATCCCTGGTCAGGGAACTAGATCCTGCATGCCAAAACAAGACCTGGTGCAGCCAAATAAATAAACATTGCTTTAAAAAAAGAGTATATAATCAAAACTGGTCCTCGGAGAAGTCTATAATATGCGGTGGGTATACAGGACAGTACAGTGCCCTGCTGTTTACTGTAACCAGCTCTGCTGGGATACTTTCTGTTTAGCTTCTGCTACTAGATGGCAAAAATCTTTAACAAGCTAGGGGGGAAAGTGTGTAAATCAAGGTGACTTCCATAATGTGCTGTCATCTTTATCCTGTTTACAAATAACTTATGGGTTAATTCACATCTCAGGAGCACGTGTTGTACCAGAACAGACTGTAACTCTACAGAGCTATCATTTTTTCCCTTTGCTCAGTTGTTCTGCTGGTGATTTAGCGCATACATTATATTTATTTTATCAGTAATTACATTTAAGTATTTTAAAAGCACACCTGAATTTGTTTTTCATTTCCATGCAATCTCCCAGTTTTTGATGATTTATCATAAAGACTTCTTTCAGCATCATAAATGCAATATCCTGATGCATCATGAATGAAAGTGAAAAGTGAAGTGAAGTCACTAAGTCGCGTCCCACTCTTTGTGACCCCATGGACTGTAGCCTACCACACTCCTCTGTCGATGGGATTTTCCAGGCAAGAGTACGGGAGTGGGTTGCCATTTCCTTCTCCAGATGATCTTCCCAACCCAGGGATCGAGACTGGGTCTACCAAATTGTAGCCACCAGGGAAGTCCTCGTGAATGAAAAGATATCTAAAATGTTCTATTCCCTACAACAACCACATCACCAGGTAGCAGTTGCTATAGGCTGAGGTGTGAGTCAAACTGCTCCTTTGCTTTAAATGAAAGATGATATATTTATATCATAATTATTATATTTCATTATAACCAAGATGGATAATAGAAGTTGAGATATCATGGCACAAACCTTTTTTTTCCCTTTCTTTCTAGGCACAGAACTAGACTATGGTCCCCAGACTTACACGCACTAAGGTATGACCCTAAGATTAAATTCTGGCACGTGGAATTTGGACATAAACAGTGTGTCATCCTTCCAGACTTGAACCACGGATGCCTCTTTCTGGCCCCCATGCTCTTTTCCCCTCTCTCTTTGCTGTCTGCTGACAATCAGAGTACTCTAGGGAGTCATATATTAAATATGGCAGACCCTCTGTCAGCTTAGTCCCCTGAATGACTGGGTGGGTAAGAGGCTCTATGGACCCACCATTTTTTATTCTACATGAGTTAAAAACCAGTTCTCATTGCTTTAAATCATAGAGACTTCTAGATTCATCTATTACACCACCTTTTGGTGCCTTAACTAATATGCACAGCATCTGTTGGACTTCATTAGGTTTGTATTCAAAAACTGAAAACTCAAATGGAGGCCCAAAAGGTAACTTTAAAATTTTGTGTTAATTCGCATGCAATCCAGCACTTACGTGCATGAGGAGCAATCTGGGGGCTGATCCAGCAGGGAGTTTCAGTTACTTGCCAACAGGTTTCTTTCTGCAGTTGATGTGTTTTAACCAAGACACTTTTGCTTATAAGGATCATAAACCTTTCCAAATTATTTTACAAAAAAGGAATCATTTTAAGGTATATAGAGTCTTACTAAATTTATGGATAATGAACTTTGTGCAAAGAAATCAGGATATATCAGGAACTGAAAAATCTATTGCATATTAGGTGAAGCTATTTATTTTTTTCCTGCTTTTTCCACATGTCCACCCTATCATTTCTCCAACCACTACCTTCCCCTGCTTACTCACCAGGCTTATGGTCCAATACGATATAGGGGAACAACATTTACCACCCTAAAATGTATTTCTTTGGCATGATTATTTTAGGCTGATTACTTTTAAGAAATAGAAGACCATGAAGTTATTTTTACCTTCCCCTTAACTGCCTAAAGGAATTTACAAAAAGGGCCTTTTCCAGGAAGCAAACTATAGACAGAGGTAACTATGGGCATATATCTAGAGAAAACTAATTTCAAAATATGCATGCACCCCAAAGTTTATGGCAGCACTATTTATAATACCCAAGACATGGAAGCAATCTAAGTGTCCACTGACAGATGAATGAATAAATATATGGCACATATATATAATGGAGTATAACTCAGCCATCAAAAATAATGAAAAAATGTCATTTTCAGCAACATAGATGAACCTAGAGATTATCATTACTAAGTGGACTGTTCATACATAGAAAGACCAATATGCCATCACTTATATGTGGAATCTAAAAGTAACTGATACAAATGGACTTATTTACAAAACAGAAATAGCCCCACTGACTCAGAAAACAAAGTCACAGTTACCCAAGTGGAAATGGTGGGGTTAGGGGCTAATTGAGAGTTTGGGATTAAAATGCATACACAGCTACATATAAAATAGATAAACAACAAGGACCTTCTGCAGAGCACAAGGAACTACACTCAGTATCTTATAATAACCTATAATGGAAAAGACATTAAAAAAGAATATATATCTAATACATGAAGATTATCTCTGATTCAGCGAGCCCTGTATACCAAGCCTTATTCAGTCTTAATGCCCTTAATTGCCCTACTGGTGTATTACTTTATAGACCAACTGGTCTTGGCAGGAGAGGGCTAGGCCACAAGATAGCTACACTTCGGGGAGTGTGTGCAGGATAAGAAACAGTAGATGAGCTGAAGACAAAATGGCAGCCTCACAAATTAAATTTTGTTTGTGCTTCTTTGCAAAGAGGAGACAGGAAACAAATGCTTCACAGCGCTCTTTTCATGGTATGGCCCTGGTGTTCATGACTCTCCAGAACACTGACAGAAATCAGATGGCCCTTCAGATAATCATTACTTATCTCAATTACAGTGTTTTAGTACAGTTTTTCAAGGGACATTGCTAACCATAAGTTATCCCTCTTATAAAACTATTCCTTTATGAAGAGGCACATAAAAAATAAGTGTTTTTCAAATCCCTCTTATGTACTATGTTTGGCACATTACCTAAATTTAAGTTTGTTGATAACTAATATCTATAGAGATTCTGTTTTTGAACAGATTGACAATTTCATAGAATCGAGATGTGAGAATACAGCTTTAGACACATATGCTAAAAGTATACTTTGTACTTGAAATTTCCTGTTGCTTATTACCATTATCAAATTATGCCTTGCTGTCCCATTATCTGGGTCACATTCTTCAAAATGGAACACTCTGGATTGATTGGCACAGTTAAAGGTGATGAATTACAGAAACCTCATTTTATATTTCGATTTTTTCTAAAACTCAGTGTAATATTGTACATATAGTAGATACCGTACTGAAACTCTGTGTCCCTACTCTGACTAAAATGGTACACTATTTTCTTCATACTCATTGAATATATATATATATATATATATACACATACACATACATACATACATAATGGGTATTCAATGATGTACACGTGTTCATATATATTCAATATAAAGCTTTTTCCTGTCCATTAAGTACCCATCTCCTGATTCCCATGCTTTTTCTCCCTCATTGTCTAAAATCCTTCTAAGCTGCTTGATTCTTACCATGTTAATTTCTGTAAGCATTCCCATAACATTCTCCTTCCTGGAAGACCCATTTAACACACTATATAGATAACAATGTGGGAAATTTGCTATTACCGTTTTAAAAGGCTGAGTTCAAATCTCACCCTCTTACACGTACTCTTAGATTGATAAGAAATTTACTTGACTTCCTTGAGCTTCAGGTACCTTGCTTCAAAACTCAGTAGCAGAAACAATTTTTTGCAGGGGGGAGTAGGGGGTGGCGTCGGATAGTAAATGAGACTTGGACATGTAAAGAATCCCATATAATAGTTCCTGTTCCTCTCTTTTTTTGTCAAATAGTGTTTATACCAGCCAGCATTAGGATCAAATGCACAGCTCATTAAATCGATGCTTTATCATTTTCTTTGCTGAGGAATCTAATTGATGTGCAGTCCTGGCTGTTCCCATAAAGGAAGAGCGAGATATAAACTTTTATTCTTTCCTATCACAATTTCCAGGTCTTCACTGGGAGGTAGTGTAATGTGATGAGTAACAATGACCAATCTCAAGTTTGAACATCAGCTTACTATCTACGGAGACTTACACAAGTTACTTCAAGTCTCGATCTCTACTTTATTCATCTGTAAATGTGCAAAATGTTAGTGACATTTTCTATGAAAAATTAAATGTTAATTATATGTTATAAACTTTGAATAGTATCTGACACATAGCTAAAGCTCTAAGAAGGCTAGCTCTTATTACTGTAACTGTTAGTAAAATTATTACTGTGATGTTTTATAGCCAACAGCAGTCACTCTATAAGTACTAAAGAACAATTCAACCAATATAAAAGGGATGTATCCATATCATGTTGATTTTTCATGTAAAGCCTTATGAGATTTATCTTACATACCCCAAATGCTCATATGAGGAATGTGATTCTTCAGGAGTCTGGCCTGCATATAAATCTTAGTATTTTTATGAAAGCACATCACAAAATGCCTGTAGTAACACGACAGTGAATTCCAAATAAAGCTTAAAGGGCATTATATTACATTCACAGAAATAGCTTTGGAGAAGGCTTATGGATTCCATGGCAATGTGCTGTATAAATTAGTCACCCAGTATGACAGCAGGCACTGTGAAGGGGATGATGCATCTCATGTGATATGGGAAAATTGCTTGAGAGGTAAACAATGATACACCTTATAAATATAAACATATGCTTCAAAGACATAGCCTTTATGATTCCCCGTAAGATTTTTTTTCTTCCCTACTTTTGACAATAAAAATAAGGCTATTCTTTCATTTATAGACACAGGGAAATATATCTAGGCAGTAAAGAAATAAGCATATTATTTTTCTTTGACATGATTAATCCAAAAAGGCACATTTGAGTCACTGTAATGTCAGTGGCTCTATCAAACAAACTCCTCAACTGCAGCAGCTTAACAAAACCAGGGTTTGTTTGTCATTCTTGTAACAGTTCATTAAGGATGTTCCTGATTCATAGGCAGCTCTCTTCCCCAAAGGGATCGCTTCTACTGTTACACTGGTGACTCCCACAACCACTGCCTCCTCTGGGCTCAGCCAACAAAGGAAGGGAAGAGAGAAAACACACATTTGTGTCTCACATCTCATCCCTACAATGCCGCATCCTTCCACCCTTACTCAGGAAGCAGAAATTAGTTACACAGTCTTCCTGAAAAGCAAGGATGCTGTGATGGGACAGTGGTGGCAGCTGTACCGTCAGTCCCTCCGGACAGCCATTCTCAATGGTTTTATATCAACCCCACAGCATAGGAACCACAATCTCGGAACCTTGGTATCTTGGTCTCCTTCTGCCACCCATAGATCAGCTAAATGCTCTAAAGGAGACACCTGCAGTTTTGAGCCCAAGGATCTTGCCAATAGTTCAAAGGCAATAAAAGGAAAGAAATCAAGTCCAAGTGGAAGAGACCTCCTAAGAAACTTAGTTCCATCTTCTTAGATGCTGTCCTTCTTTCCCTCAAATAACTGTAGAATACAGGGAAAGAACTGAGGCTGGATTTTTCCGAGCATATGAACACTGTCCACTTTGAAGAAAAGAAACTATTTTAGCAAGATTTAGGTTACATTTTGAGACCTCTATCAATCTGGGGGATATTCAATACTAGTTATGATCAATGACAAGTGATCAGAACTAATATAGACAAACCTCTTAATCTCTGGAGATGTCCTTTTTCTTATATCACAGTGAAAAAACTGAATAAGAAGTTTCCTAAAGACCTTTTCCAATTATAATCATCTATAAGTTGAACAGTAGTAGGAAATGAAGGAGGAGAGTGTATAAAAAGAGGCAGCCTGTATTCACTCTTTAGGCTCAGCTCAGAGATATGAAACATTTTGCTGTGGAACATTCAAAAATTAAACTCAGTCTCAATCTTGTTTGGTTCACTCTGTCCTTCTTAAATTATGTAATACTAAAATACTAGTAAACCCACTCTAATACTCTTGCCTGGAAAATCCCATGGATGGAGGGGCCTGGTACGCTGCAGTCCATGGGGTCGCTGAGGGTCAGACACGACTGAGCGACTTCACTTTCACTTTTCACTCTCATGCATTGGAGAAGGAAATGACAACCCACTCCAGTGTTCTTGCCTGGAGAATCCCAGGGATGGGGGAGCCTGGTGGGCTACAGTCTATGGGGTCGCACAGAGTTGGACACGACTGACACGACTTAGCAGCAGCAGCAGCAGCAAAATACTAGTAAATGTAAAGCCAAATAAATGACAACATTGGCAACAATCAAAACTGCAGATTCATAAGCACCTAAAGGCATAAAGGCATGATGAAAAACAAAAAATCTCAGTGGAACCAAACAGAGCCAAGCCTTTCCAAACCTAACATTCAGTACTGATCAATGCAAGATCCTAAATTACGCAATTCACATAGAACCAAAAGCTTTAATGTCTCTATTGACCTCTTCCAAATGTAAAATGCACAGAATATAAATCTATAAATAAAAAAAATATTTAGTTGACATTTTCTATAGTTAGTTTGTAGCCATTTTTATAGATGATTACCTAGAAGTACAGGTAGCTCAAAGAACAATTGATATAATCAATCATCTCACAAAGGCCAAGCTTCTGGATTTCAATAAAAGAGGATGTGAATTTACAAAATACAAAATGTTCAATGTGGTTATACACATAAAAGTTAAGATCCGAATGATTCACTCTACTTCAAAGGAGGCTATCACAATATGCCAGAACATCTTGTTGAGACTCAATTTCTCCAACTGGAAAATTCAAATCGGAAAAAAAGATTATCCATCAGTTCATCTAACTGAATCATCCCAGTCTTCTAAAGCATACATGCTGTAGATCATATATTCTCTAGAAATACCACAGTATATTTTTCTTTCTGAAAAGCAATGACTTGCCAAAATTCAATTATTAAAAGGAAAATGATTTGTTAGAGACAAAGTTTTTGGGCATTTTCATCTACAATGTGGATGAGAATTAATTATTTAGGGAAAAGTTATCAAAAAAACAGTCAACAGCTAAAAAAGAAAGTTAATCATCCATATTTACACAATTAGAGATAACCACTGTATTACACTTGTACTATACTAACTTCAAATGAAAAGTGAAAGTGAAAGCCACTCAGTTGTATCTGACTCTTTGGAACCCCATGGACTATACACAGTTCATGGAATTCTCCAGGCCAGAACACCAGAGTGGGTTGCCTTTCCCTTCTCCAGGGGATCTTCGCAACCTATGGATCAAACCCCTGGTTCTGTGGATCAAAACTCTGGTCTCCCAGATTCAAGGTGGATTCTTTACCAGCTGAGCCACAAGGGAAACCCAAGAATACTGGAGTGGGTAGCCCCTATCACTCGTCCAGTGAATCTTCCCAGCCCAGAAATCAAACTGGGGTCCCCTGCATTGCAGGCAGATTCTTTACCAACTGAGCTATCAGGGAATCCCAGCTTCAAATAGGTTATTTGAAATGAAGGATCATCTATAAAACAAAAGATATGTATAAATACAGGGGTAAACAGATTTCAGAGGTAATACTCAGAACTATTGTAATTAAATGAACTTCTCAAACATTCCCTTAAGCACTTGAGAAACCTTTATTTGCATAGAAACAACCCATATGTTAATTGAAAATCATTCCAATCTACTAATTCAAACACGTTTCCTAGGGAATCTATCAAGACAACGCTTACTTCATCAGTATAGCTTTCTTACCAAATGGTCTTGAAATGAACCGAACTGAATTTAATATTTTCATTAATTCACATAATTATACAGACTTCTGAAAGTCAAATTAGTATATGTAATTTAGTGTAGAAAGTTAAATCAGATATAAAAAGAAAATGACATTTTCAAAACCTTATAACAAATAAGGACATCTACGAGGGCTACAGTAAAATCAAGCACTAAAATATATTAATATAACAACTCAAATTCAAGCTGATGATGTAACAAAATATTATACTAATTTTAGAGAAAAATAATTAAGATTTGTGTCTCATTGTTACCTCACTATTTGAAAAGTGATACAAAATTTTTAAAAAATATCTTGATATCATATCTAATACAAACAGATAACATGGCACACAGAAAGTTTTCTTTAGTGATCCCATAGTGATTGAGTTGGGGTAGAAAACAGACCACAAAGAAAAAAATAGTCATTTTCCAGAGTTGCTTCAAAGTCGATCTACTCGTGAGCTGCTTCTCTCTTGGGCATAGTTATTCCAAGGTGAGTAGTAGTGGGAACCTTATTTTTTTTCCTTCCAAACTTTAAACATTTTATTTTGTATTGGGGCATAGCTGATTAACAATGTTGTGGTTGTTTCAGGTGACCTGCAAAGGGCCCTTATTTAACAAAGCCTAATGACTCTCCTGGTCGGCAATAAGAGGACCATGAGGGTGTGTAAATGCAGAACATATATACTTATTTTCCTGATTTTAATGTGTAAAGATGGTAGTTATTAAGCATGAATTCAAGATAATGGTACCACCTATAAAATACATGATTTAAATAAGGATGCAACCAGCTTGTTTGGCAACATGAGTAATTATTGGCATTAAAAAGGGTTATGGGAAATAAGTAACGAAAACGAACAACCCTGCCCTGATGAAAGGAAGGAAGGAAGGGAAAGAGGGAAAAAGAAAATTTCAACATATTATTAGATATCTTAAATATAATACTAGAGAATGAATTGAAATATCATTCAGAAACTATACAAGATTTGTATTTGGTCCAAGCAACAAACAGATAAACAAAAATGGGAAAGGCAAAAAAAAAAAAAAAGATTGATAGAAAATCAATAACTGAACTTTTACTTTGGGGTCATAATGGGCTAACAGAGACCAGATTTACACATTGTATACTCACATGAGGCAACAGGAAAATGGGACTATGTATTTAAAATTCATATGGCTAGATGTGAAAATAAATATTTTATGAATATATACACATATACATATAATACATATGTGTATATGTATTCATATATTATATATACATAAGAAGTAAACTTCAATAGCATAAAAGGTCTTTAAGTAATTTAACTGCAATAGAACAAAATCTTAAATAATGAAAAGAATGACATTTTTCCCAGGAATAGAATAAACTATCCTAAAACTTGTATCAAACACAAAAGACTCCAGACAACCAAGGAAATATTAAGAAAGAAAAACAAAGCTGGAGGCATCAACTCTCCTGATTTCAAACTACATTTCAAGGCTAGAGTAACCAAAATAGTACAATATTGGCATAAAAACAAGGACACTAACCAACTGAGCAGAATACAGAGCCCAGAAATAATCCTGTACAATAATGCTGTGGGGAAGGTACATTCTCTTCAATAAAGTTTCAGAAAACTGAATAGCCACATGCAAAAAGAAAAGAAAAAACTAGATTGACATGTTACACCACACAACAATCAACTCAAAATGGTTTTAAAATGTGTACGTAAGACCTGACTGTGTGGATCAAAACAAACTGTGCAAAATTCTCCAAGAGATGGGAATACCAGACGACTGACCTGCCTGTTGAGAAATCTGTATGCAGGTCAAGAAGCAACAGTTAGAACTGGACACGGAACAACAGACTAGTTCCAAATAGGGAAAGCAGTATGTCAAGGCTGTATATTGTTACTCTGCTTCTTTAGCTTATATGCAGAGTACATCATGCGAAATGCTGGGTTGGATGAAGCACAAGCTGGAATCAAGACTGCTGGGAGAAACATCAATAACCTCAGATATGCAGATGATACCATCTTTATGGCAGAAAGCGAAGAGGAAGTAAAGAGCCTTTTGATTAAAGTGAAAGAGGAGAGTGAAAAAGTTGCCTTAAAACTCAACATTAAGAAAACTAAGATCATGACATCCGGTCCTTTCACTTCATAGCAAATAGATAGGAAAACAATGGAAACAGTGACAGACTTTATTTTCATAGCTCTACAAGCACTGCTGGAGAAGGCGATGGCACCCACTCCAATACTCTTGCCTGGAAAATCCCATGGATGGCAGAGCCTGGTGGGCTGCAGTCCATGGGTTCGCACAGAGTTGGACATGGCTGAGTGACTTCCCTTTCACTTTTCACTTTCCTGCATTGGAGAAGGAAATGGCAACCCACTCCAGTATTCTTGCCTGGAGAATCCCAGGGACGGGGAGCCTGGTGGGCTGCCGTCTGTGGGGTCGCACAGAGTCGGACACAACTGAAGTGACTTAGCAGCAGTAGCAGCAGTCACCATCTGCAGTGCTTGTGCTGCTACTGCTGCTAAGTCGCTTCAGTCGTGTCCGACTCTGTGCGACCCCACAGACGGCAGCCCACCAGGCTCCGCCGTCCCTGGGATTCTCCAGGCAAGAATACTGGAGTGGGTTGCCATTTCCTTCTGCAGATAGTGACTGCAGCCATGAAATTAAAAGATGCTTGCTCCTTGGAAGAAAAGCTAGGATCAAACTAGAGAGCATATTAAAAAGCTGAGACGTTGCTTTGCCAACAAAGGCCCGTCTAGTCAAAGCTATGGTTTTTCCAGTAGTCATGTACAGATGTGAGAGTTAAGACTATAAGGAAAGTTGAATGCCAAAGTATTGATGCTTTCCAACTGCGGTGTTGGAGGAGTCTTGAGAGTCTCTTGGACTGCAATGAGATCCAACCAGTCCATCCTAAAGGAGATCAGTCCTAGGATTTCTTTGGAAGGACTGATGCTGAAGCTGAAACTCCAATACTTTGGCCACCGGATGTGAAGAACTGACTCATAGAAAAGACCCTGATGCTGGAAAAGAGTGAAGGCTGGAGAAAGGGACGACAGAGGATGAGATGGTTGGGGGGCATCACTGACTTGATGGACCTGAGTTTGAGTAAGCTCTGGGAGTTGGTGATGATCAGGGAAGCCTGGCACACTGCAGTCCATGGGGCTGCAAAAAGTCAGATATGACTGAGTGACTGAAGACCTATAACCACAAAACTCCTGGGGGGTGGGGAATAGGCAATAAGTTGACATAGGTCTTGGCACTGAAGTTTTAGAGCTGACTCCAAAAGAAAGGCAACAAAAGAATCAATAATTGGGACTACATCAAATTGAAAAGCTTCTGCACAGCAAAGTAGTGAAAGTGAAAAGTGAAGTCGCTCAGTCATGTCCGACACCTCACGACCCTATGGACAGTAGCCTACTAGGCTCCTCCGTCCATGGGATTTTCCAGGCAAGAGTACTGGAGTGGGTTGCCACTTCCTTCTCCAGGGGATCTTCCCAACCCAGGAATCGAACCAGGGCCTAGTGCATTGCAGGCAGATTCTTTACCAACTGAGCTATGAGGGATCAAAAAATGAAATGGCAACACATGCAATGAGAGAAAATCTCAAAAATCATATACATATTTCTCTTGTTTTACAATGGGGGTACATCCCAATAAACCCATAATAAATTGAAAATAACCTACATCAAACATGCATTTGATACACCTAATCTATCAAACATTTTAGCTTAGCCTCAGCTACCTTAAACATTCTCACAACAGAGTGCCATACTGCATATCAGTGGCCAGGAAAGTATAAAAATTCAGAGTGTGGTTTCTACTCAATGCTTGTTGCCTTCTCACCATCACTAAGTCAAAACTTCATAAGCTGAACCACCGACCTTAAGTAGGAAACCATCTATATCTGATAAGCAGTTAATATACAAAATATAAAGAACTCATACAGCTCAAATTTTTAAAAAATCCAAATTAAAAAATGGGCAGAATAGACATTTTTCCAAAGATGACACCTCAATGGCCAACAGGTATATGAAAAGGTACACAGTATTATTATAATGAGATAAATACAAATGAAAACACAATCAGACATCATTTAATAACTGTTAAAATTGTTATCATCAAAAGACAAGTATTTTGGAAAAGGGAACCTTTGTGAACTTTCTGGTGGGCATCTAAATTGGCATGGCCATCACAGAAAATAGTATGGAAGTTCCTGAAAAAAATTAAAAATAAAACTACCATATGATACAGCAGTCCCATTTCTGAGTAGGATATCCAATGGAAATGACAACAGGACATTAAGAGAGATTGACACTTCTATGTTCATTACAGCATTATTCACAGTAGTAAAGATACGGAAAGCATTTAAGTGTCCATTAATAAACAGATGGATAAAGAACATGCAAGACATATTTTACAGCCATAAGAAAGAAGAAAATCTTGCCATTTGCAACAACATAGCTTGATTTTTAGATTATCAGGTTAAGTGAAATAAGCTACACAGAGAAAGGTAAATATTGAGTGGGATCATCCATAGTATTCCTTATATGCAGAATCTATAAATGAAAGAAAAAGTCAAACTCATCAAAACGGAAAGTAGTGAAGTGGTTATCAGTAGTTTTGAGGTAGGGGAAAATAGGTAAAAGTTGGTAACAGAATATAAACCTGCATNCCTGCATCTATAAGATGAAAAAGCTCTTAGGATCTTATGTAAACATGGTGACAATAGTTAATAACACAGTTTTGTAACTGAAATTTGCTAAAAGAGTATACTAAAATGTTCTCAGCAAAACCAAACAAATAAAACATATATATGAGATAATAAATGTGCTAATTAACTTCATGGGGAATTCTTTCATTGTATATATATATAAACATATATACATAATAATAACAATGTACACTTTAAATATCTTACACTTTTATTCACCAATTATACCTCTATAAAGTTGGAATTTTGAAAACTGTCACTGTTGGCAGATGACATGATATTACACACAGAAAATCCTAAAGATGCTACCAGAAAACTACTAGAGCTCATCAATATATTAGGTATATATACATGATATATACATGATGCAAAATCTCTTGCACTCATACTTAAAATGAAAGATCAGAAAGAAAAATTTTTTAAAAATCCCATTTACCACTGCATCAAAAATAATAAAATATCTAGGAACAAACCTACCTAAAGAGGCAGAAGTCCTGTAACTCTGAAAACCATATGACGCTGATGAAAGAAGAGACAGATGGAAAGACATACCATGTTCTTGGATTGGAAGAATCAATACTATTAAAATGACTATACTACACAAGGCAATCTACAGATTGAAGGCAATCTATAGATTAAAGGCAATCCCTACCAAATAACCAATGGCATTTTTCACAGAACTCCAACAACAATATTTTAAATTTGTATGGAGACACAAAAGACCCTGAATAGTGAAAGAAATTTTGAGAAAGAAATACAGAGCTGGAGGAACCAGGCTTCCCAACTTCAGACTATACTACAAAGCTACTGTTATCCAAACAATACGGTACTGACACAAAAATAGTATTATAGATCAACTGAATAGGATAGACAGCCCAGAAACAAACCCACACACCTATGGTCAATTAGTTTATGGCAAAGGGAGCAAGACTACACAATGTTGGAAAGACAGTCTCTTCAACAAATGGTGCTGGGAAAGCTGGAAAGCTATATGTAAAAAAAAAATGAAATTAGATCACTCTTTAACACAATACATAAACATGAGCTCAAAATGGATTAAATAACTAAGTGTGAGACTGGACACTATAAAACTCATAGAGGAAAATATAGGTAGAACACTCTCTGACATAAACTGCAGCAATATCTTTTTTGACCTGTCTTCCAGACTAATGGAAATAAAAACAAAAATAAACAAGTGGGACCAACTTAAATTCAAAAACTTTTGCACAGCAAAGGAAAATAAACAAAACAGATAACCCACAGATGGAAAAAATAGTCGCAAACGATGTGACCCACAAGGGATTAGTCTCCAAAATCTAAAAATAGCTCATGAAGCTCAACATCATCAAAACAAACAATACAATTGAAAAATGAGCAGAAGCTCTAAATAAAATTTTTCCAAAGAAGACATACAGATGGCCAAGAGGCAGATGAAAATATGTGCAACATTGCTAATTATTAGAGAAATGCAGATCAAACTACAATGAGATATCTCACACCAATCAAAATAGTTATCATTTTAAAAAATCCACAAACAACAAATGCTGGAGAGGGTGTGGAGAAAAGGGAACCCTCCTACACTGTTGGTGGGAGTGTAAATTGGTACAGCCACTATGGAGTGCTATATGGAGGTTCCTTAAAAAACTAAAGATAGAACTACCATATGACTCTGCAAGCCCACACTTGGGCATATATTCAGAGAAAACATGGTTCAAAAGAATGCATGCAGTCCAATGTTCACTGCAGCCCTGTTTGCTATAGCCAAGACATGGAAGCAACCTAAATGTCCATCAACAGATGAATGGATAAAGAATATGTGGTACATATATGCAATGGATATCACCCAGAGCCACCAAAAAGAATGAAATAATGTCATTTGCAGCAACATCGATGAACCTAGAGATAGTCATACAGAGTGAAGTCAGACAGAGAAGCAGAAACATCATATGACATCTCTTACATGTGGAATCTAAAAGGACATGATACAAATGATCTTATTTACAAAACAGAAACACACTCACAGATTTAGAGATCCAAATTATGGTGACCAGGGGAATGGTGGGGGAAGGGACAGTTAGGGAGTTTGGAATGGACAGGTACACACTGCTATATTTAAAATGGGTAACCAACAAGGGCCTACTATATAGCACAGGGAACTCTGCCTAACATTATGTGACAGAAATGCTAGAAGACATATGCCTAAGTGATAGAAGGCAATCTGAAAGGCAGCCTGGATAGAAGGGGAGTTTGGGGGAGAAAGGATACATGAATGTATGGCTGAGTCCCTTTGCTGTCCAGCAGAATCTATCACAACGTTGATAACTGGCCACATTCCAATACAAAATAAAAAGTATAATTAAAAAATAAAGAAAAGAAAAAACTGTAATTTAAATATTGGCCACAGACTTTAATAGATACCCCAGCAAAGAAAATGGCAAATAAGCATGTGAATAGATGGTCCATGAGGGAAATGCAAATTAAAACGACCATGAGATATTACTATACCCCTATTAGTGTGAGGCCAAAATCTGGAACACTGACAACACCAAATGCTGGTGAGGATCTGGAAGAGCTGCAGGGTCTCTCATTCATTTTCAATGGGAATGCAAGATGGTAGGCATACTTTGGAAGGTAGCTGGGCGGTTTCTTAGAAAACTAAACATACTCTCATGATATGACCCAGGAATTCCGCTCCTTGGTGTTCACCCAATGAAGGTACATAAGTATGTTCACACAAAAACCTGTACAAGGACATTTATAGGAGCATTACTCATAATTGCCCAAACTTAGAAGCAACCAAGATGTCTTTTAGTAGGTGAACAGATAAATAAACTGTGGTGCATCTAGACAATAGAATATTTGACCCTATAAGGAAATGAGCTATAAAGGCCATGATAAATACGGAAGAACCTTAAATGCATATGTCTAAGTGATAGAAGCCGTCTGGAACGCATGCCATTCTGAAAAAGGTAAAACTGGGAAGACAGTAGAAAGAGTTATGAATGGCAATAAGAACATGAAAAGATTCTTAACATAATTAAGCCTTATGAAAATGCAAATGAAAACTTCAGTGAAATACCACAACACACCAACTAGAATGACTAAAATTAGAAAAAGAAAGATTAAAAAAAAAGAAAATTCAAGTGTCATTGAGGATACAGAAAAATGGTTACTCGTAAGATACTGGTTGGAATGCAGAATGACATAGCCAATTTGGAAAACAGTTTAGTTTAACACTCTTGTAAAAGTGCATGCACACTTAACAGAAAACCTAGCAATATGCAGCTAGGTGTTTAGCCAAGAGAAAGTAAGACATATGTCCACTCAAAGACTTGTTCAAAAGCATTTACAACAGCTTTATTCTTAATATTCAACTGGAAAGAATCCAAATATCCATCATGTAGTGAACATGAGTACCCACAACCCATGATGTCTCTAAACAATGCAATACCACTCAGAAAAAGAGGAAGCTTCATGGTTACCTAATTCCTTTGGACAGTTCAAGGCTGCAAAGCCATGGGGAAGTCTGTGCTAACTGATCTGTGCAATAGGATGTCTCTTCACACTCCGTACTTTTCTAACTATGAAATTTTCCATGAACCAACTTTCTCAAAATACTGTTTTATTTCATTTATGGAGAAGGATCACCTATAGGAATAGAAAGCAGACCAGTGTTTGCTAGGGTCTGGGGGTGGGAGAAGGGAATTGAATTTAGAGAGATGTCAACACAAAGAAATTTGGAGGATGATGGAAAAGTTCTATAGTTTTGACTGGGGTGGGGATTTAGATTTTCAAAACTTACAGAATTATACACTAAAGCTGATGATTTTATATGTAAATTATACTATGATTAAACTAATGAAAATGTGAAAATAGAAGAAAAAAGTCAATGAAAGTTAAATTTTAAATACTTAGATTAGGACAATTCTCAAAGAATCCAACAGGTAAATTATAATATGGAACTTTTTTTGGTACTCTTCTTAAACAGAGAACTAAGCAAGATGGATAAATAGTTTTGACCAGCATGGTATATCAGGTAATGAAGATGTCAGATTAAAAATCAAGGCAATCAAACTCCAAGGTAAACAATCATTTGCAACAATCATTAATTAAAAAAAAAATGTAGGTTAAAATATTCTGTAACTTCTTCGTAACTGGGAAGCTCCAAAATTAGCCCCATGGAGCAAAGTATAAGAAGAAAGAGAATTTCTAAAGCAGTGAGATCACTCTTCCCTAACATGATTAACTAATTTATTAGGTTAAGACTCTGCTTCTGTGAAGGGGGTGGGGAGCATCATCGTGCCTTCTGGCACAAAGAATTAAAAATTAATTCACATAAATATCTTTTACAGCTGAGCAAGTTAATTAGATTTATTTAGTTCCTAAACTATTAAATGAAGTTGCACGTTGATGTTGAGATTATAGGTTGATCTCGCAGGTCAGCATCTCTTCCTGTTTTCATTATCTACTCTGAATCCTTCTAGAAATATTGTTCTGGCTGAAATCAATAGGAACCACTGCAGAACACAAGACATGCTCTTGCATTAAAAGGTATTTTAAGTTGCTGACTTCATCTGAATCTCTAAAAAACTGAAATCAATCTGTTAAACTATGGGCACAAGGAGGTGGGAGAAAAAGAGAAAGCATCATGGTTACCTAATTCCTTTGGACACTTCAAGGTTGCAAGGCCACGGGGAGGTCTGTGCTGACCGACCTGTGCAGTGGGAGTCTCTTCACACTCCACACATTTCTAACTATGGAATTTTCCATGAACCAACTTTCTCAAAGAATTTTCTTCAGCAGTAGCTTCAGTTAAAAGGAAAAACTCATTTAAGACTCAAATGCTTATGTGTTCCACAGCTAAACTCTTCAAAACATCCAGACTTTCACATCTGGAGATGTGTGGTCTGAGGGCCTGGAAGATAGAACGGAAGGTACTCATAGATCGCCATCTGGGCTACAGCTTCTCTTTATCTTCCCTTACAATTCATTGGACACTTTACACTCACGTTGAGCTTGAGCAGGAATTTATGCACTTCTGCTCACCAGACATGAACCACCCTGAAATTCAGGCCAACCATTATTTTCAATGAACAAATCAGTCTCACAGGGCTGGAGTAAATATCAAATGAGAAAAGTGTCTGAGCATTCCTGGAAAGTTTAAAGGATTTTTGATAAGGAATTTTCCTCTCCAAGATGATCTTTTGATTCTGCATACTTTGTAAACTCCATGTTTCCTCAAAGGCAAACACCATCAGATTTTTACTTTAAATTAGCCATCTTCAAACTCTAAGAAAATGTGTGTATGTACATGTATAGGTGTGTAAAGGTATGTAGCTTCAGCATATATAGGCCATTTTATAAATGGGGAAAATTAAGTTCTAATACTTTTTTACCCATACTTTCCTGAGGCCCTTTCACATGTAGACACATTTAACCCAATGTAAAACAAAGAGTCTTGACTTCAAAACAACTGAAAGTTTCTTCCAACTGGCATCTAATTGATGAAGAATTAAACACTGTGGAGAAAGGAGAAACATCATTTAATTCTACTGTAACAACAAGACATTCTGGGTGCTTTTCTATTCTAAATTCTGGCAGAAGAACACATTACATAAACAATATTCAGTATAAAAACACTTCCGTACAAATTACTGGAGAGTACACTGAAATGAAGTTCTATGGATTTCCTCCCTGCATTTTTTAGGTTATTATTTAATTTGCCCCTGAGGTTCTTTGCTGTACCTCTGGGGAAAAAAAAAAATGTGGATTAACTTTCCAGAACTTCATTAGATTGTACTAAAGAATCTACTTGGTCAATGATCCCTATTCAAGTATTTACATTAAAGGAGGAATTTGAGGTGACTATATTGGAAAAAAACTGGATTTAGAGATAAAACTATCATGGATTTAAATTTCAATCCCAAGCTAAAGCAGCTATGTGACTTTGAGAGTCCCTGAAGATTTCTAAAGCTTGATTTCTTCAGAATGGGATTCCCTTATGAAATGTGAAGCTGGCATTGAACAGTTCGATGCATGGAGGCTTTTGGTTCATAGCCGACCTTCACATCAGTTTTCTTCTTTCTTCATTAGCAGAAGTCTTCTGTTTCACAAAAATCCACCTGCATGAGGTCCACAGAAAACCCTAACAGTCTTGGAGACCTCCCCATGACCTTCCACCCTTACCGCTGTTCTAATTCAGTACCACCCTAGCAGTAGGAGAGGACTTACACTCTAAAACTTCACCAAGGGATTTCTCTGATCAAACCCTCCAATGGTTGTGATCCGTAACAGTTATGATCCTCTGTAGCAGGATGGTATCTCTACTTTCTGTGTCCACAGCTTCTCAAACTGCACTAGGCTGGTGTTCATTTTCTGGACAAATCAGACATTTGCCTCCTCTGTAAGGGAATCTCTATACAAGCAGCTTACTCTGCATGAGGCACCAGTTGACCCCTGAACCATCCTCCCCTTAATTAACACCTTACTTAGCAGTTAGCTTTCAGCTCAGTAAAATCTGAAAACAGGAAGGGGCCCTGAATACCTAGTCTGCCAAGTTTTCTTTGCATGCCCTTTCCTCTGCATGTTTCTCAGGCTATAATCCTATGGTTATTTCTGTGGGATGACTTTAGTAATAGCTGCCTCCCTCACTGTGTATGTTACATGCTGTGTGAGCACAGCGGCTTCTGGCTGGGTCACCATTCCTGTCAGGTGCCCACTAGAGGCTGGGAATAGAGTGAACTCTAAATCAACAGTGGTTTAACGAGCGAGTGTGGAAAGAATGCATGGATGTGGATGAGGGAGATGCTTCATTTCAAGATTTTAGTATGTATATAATCCCAGAATTATCACACTAGGATAATTCACTTATACAACTTCCAGAAACACACTTTGCTTTATCTGAGGAACAGAATTCTTAAGAGAAATAAATTGTATAAGAGAATTAAAGCTTGTCTTTTTAAACCTACAAATCTTATTTAATTCCAATTAAGTTAATACACCCCCAAAGCTGCTGCTGCCGCCTTTTTTTTCCCTTTGAACTGATAACCTGAATCTATTTTGGTCAGCAAAACAAAAGTACAAGCATCAATTCAGCATAAATTTCAATGAACTCTCATTTAATGAGAACACATCAGACACTGATTTTAATGACAAGGTATTGAATTTTGTGTACATCTCGTATAGACAATATCACAATAAACAAGGAAGAAAAAACTATGCCATCCTCCCCTGGCAGATGCTAACCTAACTCTGAGTTATAGACTTTGACATATAAAAAGACAATGATTCAGTTATGCTTGGATCAGGAGGGAGAAAATTTGGAATGTAATCTGTTACTTTGCTTATCTCTTCTGCTTGACAATGTAAGTCGGAGATAATTAAAAATATAGGAAATCAAACTTTTGTGGAGGACTTTAATATTCCAAGAACTTGATGCACACATTCAGCTGTGTTCCATTTCATTGAATGTTGAACTCAAAATAAAGATCATTAATTATGTTCATGTCAGAGAAAGTTATTTAGCATCCAAACCTTCACATTGCCAATACTTAGCATCAAGAAAGTGCAACTGAAAAGAAACATAATTAAGCAGCAAGGGTCTGAATTACATTGGTAGAAGTCTCATAGAAAATTTCAAATAAAGATAGAGATTTTTAAGAGCAAAATCAACTTTGGAAGCAGTACAGATATTCTGTGAAAGATTACTCAAAGTTTATGACAATGGTGACCCAAAAGTTCTTTCCAGAATCTTCACTAAATAATAACTCTACATTACAGTGAGGTCTTTCTATTATTTCTAAAGATTAAATCATCTTTAGGTAGAATCCAGAATATAGCATTCCACTAAATCCCATGGATGGAGGAGCCTGGTAGGCTGCAGTCCATGGGGTCACTGAGGTTCGGACATGACTGAGTGACTTCACTTCCACTTTTCACTTTCATGCATTGGAGAAGGAAATGGCAACCCGCTTCAGTGTTCTGCCTGGAGAATCCCAGGGACGGGGGAGCCTGGTGGGCTGCCATCTGTGGGGTCGCACAGAGTCGGATATGACTGAAGTGACTTAGCAGCAGCAGTAAGCATCAGCTCCCTAATCGGTGAAATTTTTACTAAATAAGAGAGGCCATTTATTCATTTATAATGTGACTGCAGCCATGAAATTAAAAGACACTTGCTCCTTGGATGAAAAGCTATGATCACCCTAGACAGCTTATTAAAAAGTAGAGACATTATTACTTTGCTGACAAAGGCATGTCTAGTCAAAGGTATGGTTTTTCCAGTAGTCACGTATGGATGTGATAGTTATATAGAAAGCTAAGTGCAGAAGAATTTATGCTTTTGAATTATGGTATTGGTGAAGACTCTTGAGAGTCTCTTAGAATTCAATGAGATCAAACCAGCCAATCCTAAAGGAAATCAGTCCTGAATATTCATTGGAAGGACTGGCTGAAGCTGAAACTCCAATACTTTGCCCACCTGATATGAAGAATGGACTCATTTGCAAAGATCCTGATGCAGGAAAAGATTGAAGGCAGGAGTAGAAGGGGATGGCAGAGAATGAAATTGTTGGATGGCATCACTGACTCAATGGACATGAGTTTGAGCCAGCTCCAGGAGTTGGTGATGGACAAGGGAAGCCTGGAGTGCTGCAGTCCATGGGGTCGCAAAGACTCAGACACGACTGAGCAACTGAACTGAATATACACCTTCTTTATCAACATCTGAAAAAAGTTCTGGCTGAGAATGTAGAGGCCTGGAGGTTTATTCTGACTTTGTCACTTACTGTGACCTTGGGCAAGTTAATTCATCTTTCTTTCTCTTGGTTTTATACTGGCAGGAGAGTTGGAGGTTGGATTGAACACTCCAACAAACCACCAAGCTCTTTTTAGTCAGACACCTATTTCCCAGTCACATGGAAGCTCTGACCATTCACACTGGATTTGAGTAACAACAATTCTCTAGTACTTATATGTTTATTGTGTATTATAGTGTTGACAAACTTTTCCTGTAAAATACCAGATAGTAAATACTTTCAGCTTTTTAGGCTATAGAGTCTCTGTATAATAATTACTCAATTCTACCATTGTAGAATAAAAGCAGCAATTAAAATACATTAGTGAGTTGTTTTCCAATAAAATTTTATTTACAAAAATAGGTGGTGTAACAGATATAACCCATATACTAGATTTTTCCAGTCTCTGATATATACCATAGCAACTACAATGATGGATTTGCAGATAAGAAACCTCAATTCCATCCTTGGACCTGCCCAAATGGTTCAGACATATGTAATCAATATTTCTATATCTCTTTTCAGAGTTCATTCCCTTATCCTTCACTCATTCTTTGTTTATATACTATTCTGTCTTTCTCTTTCTTTATAAAAACCACTTCACTGCCCCTACAGATTTACTTCCCAGAATTTATTAGAACACAGCTTGTAACAAAAATGCAATACTTTCTGGCAATGATGGATCCAAAGGCTTCCATGTCAGATTATTCTTTCCAGGATCTAAATTTCATCAATCAGATAGGTTTTGCCTCTGAACTCTTGCAAAAGAATCCATTCCATCTTTCTTCAATCATCTGCATCTAGGTTCGCTCACTTACCTGACTTTATCTCTCAGAATAAATCTTTAGGACAGGACAGCTAGTTATCCACATAAACTCCACCTCGCAAGGTGCAAAATATCCTGGAAATGACAAAACTGCAAACCAGAATATGCAACAAACCTGGCTGTTGCTAAAGTCTGAAAATGACAGCAAGCAAAGGCAAAATCTGAAAAAAAAAAAAAACTTCCCATCATATCAGCCTCCAACTGCAAGCAAAACGCTAATAACTTTATGCAGTTTCTCATGTTGAAGAAACACTGATATTTGACAGAAGTGATAATTACTGTGACATGCAAATTATTTGGAATGAGTCTAACTGCAGCTCTCCATACTCTAACTCTGCCAGCTACTCACACTCACGACCTCAAACTCACCTTAGGGCCCTGTTTAAGAAAGTCTACAAACAGCGCAAATAGCAACAGTTTCAAATCTTAATGGGATGCTCAAAAGCAAGGTCTCCGGCAACACTCTTGGTGAGGAGCAGCAGAAAGGAAAAGGTAAAAGAGGGAATCTACCTAGTTTTTTCAGAGCTCTGTGTGTGTGTGTGTGTGTGTGTGTGTGTCTGTGTGCACGCACGTACACACTCAGCCACTCAGTTGTATCTGACTCCTTGCAACCCTATGGGCTATAGCTCGCCAGGTTCCTCTGCTCATGAAATTTCTCAGGCCATAATATGGAAGCGGATTGCCATTTCCTCCTTCAGGGGATCTTCCCTGGCCCAGGGATTGAAGCTGCAGCTCCTGCATTGGCAGGCAGACTCTTCACCACTGTGCCAGAGAGGATTACTCATCAAACACCTGAGTGAGTTTCTCTGAGTTGTTAAGGCCTGCTCTATCCTAAGAAACACACCGCAGGCTCCGGAGTCAGACAACTGTGATAGAGGGAATAACACAATGCTTTGTCCAGTCACCAAACTGAGAAGGGACATTAATAGACAAGTGAGGGAAAACCCCACGAGACCAGTGCCCAGCCACATCAGAGTAATGTTGACTTTTACTATGCAATGCAGGAATGGAGTAGCAAGTATAACCAAAAAAAAAAGAATATGTTAGAAACTCTTAGCAGTGTGGTAAATAGTGAGAGCAGTCTAAAACGCCTCCTCTTCTGTGATTGCATCTGGCTAGCTCACTGATTCCTCTTTCCTCCTCATGGTCTTAAAGAAGAGAGCCTCAAGTTCTCCTCCATGTAGGGTAAAGCCTTGAAATGTGAGGTTTCTTGCATACTTTCTTTGTTGTCCATGCAGATGCAGAAGATTCAGGAGGAGGTCCTGTCAGACGTCAACATTACAAGATGGAAGGCACCTTCCATTGCAGGTTGTCTATCAATACATCTGATTAGAATGTATGTGCTTTGATGTTACATCATGGAGATTTTGTGTAATGTATTACAGCTGAGGTTAGCAGTTATAACATAAAACTTGGGAAACTCAACCTGGTGACATTTCTCAGTAACGAACAAGGGCAGATCACACATCAAAAGCACACCACCTTTTCCCATATTAACACGTGGCATTAGTGGTCACAAGTGCACTTGAGAATAGTTTTATAAAGCTTCATTTATTTGTATGGTTGATAGTTGAACTTCCATACTAAAACCTAAACCTAGAAAGAAAAATCAGCCATTGATGCAATGGTAAGTATCAATGGAATGGAACTTAAATGCTTCAACTTATTTCATGGCAAAACTTGGTCAAGACATAAGAATAATAAATGACCTGCAAATTGGGCTTTATAAAATAAATATCAAAGCAAGTTCAGTAAAGAGATGGGAAAAAATCTTTATGAGCATGAGTGATCTTTATCAGATATAGTTCATTCTGGAAATTTTTGAGAACTTTTAAGAGTTGAAATTGCTCGTTCTCATTCAGTGTAACTTAAGGAATTTAGTTCTCTGCTAGCCAAAATGAAAAACCTCAGAACTCATGATCACTGGATAGAATACTCAGAAGAATGTTTTTTCTCATCAGTGGAGGAGCAAGTATCTCTTTACTTAACATTGATTCAGTTCCACCTGTCAAAGCTTAAAAGAAAGATGAAAAAGGAATCAAACTGGCTCCAGGCAACTTAAGTACCTCTTAGAACAACGCTCAGTAATATCTATAAAAACATAAAAGATCCAGAACTCAGTAAGATAAACCCACAAGTCTGGATAACCAACCAAAAATTACCAGATAAAGGACATATATACTAAGCCTCAAACTAGCATCATAGTCTACATTGAAAAATTGAAAACTTTCCTCCAAGATAAGGAACAAGACAAGGATACCCACTCTTCCATTTTACTCAATATAGTACTAGAGTCCAAATCAGAGCAGTTAGAAAAGAAAAATGAATAAAGGTATCCAAATAAACTATCTCTAATGGCAGATGACATGATTATATATATATATATGTATATATATGAGACTGTCGAAAAACTGATAGAGCTAAACAAACTCAATAAAGTTGCAAAGTACAAAATCAATATACAAAAATCGGTAGCATTTCTATACACTAATAATGAACTATCAGAAAGAGAAATTAAGGAAACAGTCTTGTTAAAATTGCATCAAAAAGAATAAATCACTTAGGAATAAATTTAACTAAGAAGGTGAAAGACCTGTATACTGAAAACTAAAAGACATCAATGAAAGAAATTGAAGACACAAATGAACGCAAAGCAGTTTTGTGCCCATAGATTGGAAGAATTAATATTGTTAAAATGTCCATATTACTAAAAGCAATTCATAGATTCAAGGCAATCCTTGTAAATAATTTGAATGCTAATTTTTTTTGTTTTGCAGAAAAAGACCAAAAAAAAAAAAAAAAAAAAGGCCTTACATCTGTGTGAGTCCACAAAAATCTCAACTAGCCAAAGCAATCTTGAGGAAGAACAACAAAGCGGGAGTCTTCACGCTTCCTAATTTCAAACTATTTTACAAAGTTGTAATACTCAAAACAGCAAAATAACTGTCATAAACAGGAACACAGTGATCAATGAAACAGAACAGAAAGCCTGAAATAAACCCACACATATATGGTTAAATAACTTACAAGCAAGGAGCCAAGAATATACAATGGGAAAAGTATAGTCTCTTCAATAAATGGTGCTGGGAAAAATGGACAGTCTCATGCAAAAAAAAACAAAAATAAAAAAAATGAAGATAGTCCAGTATCTTACACCAAACCCAAAAATCAACTCAAAATGAACTGAAGACTTGAACATAAGATCTAAAGACATAAAACTCTCAGAAGAAAGTATAGGAGGGTAAGTTCTTTGACACAGACTTGATAAAGATTACAAAAGCAAAGTAAACAAAATCAAAAATAAACAAGTGGGTCAAAAATGATCGTTTATACCTAAAGAAAATTATATATATATATATATACACACACACACACACAAAATTTTGATCTATAAAGAGGAGGAAAACTAATCAACTGGAATCAACCCAGGGATGATACAAATGATAGAATTAGCAGACAAGGTCATTAAAACAATTACTATAACTATATTCCATATGTTCAAGAAGCTAGAAGAAAGACCATTCATTTTAAGTAGAGACTTGGGAGACTGGAGAAAAAGATGCACACAATACCTCTAAAACTGAAAACTATAGTGTCCCACATGAAAAAATGCACTGGATAAAAGTTAAAGTAGGCTAGAGACCTCTGAAGAGAATGTTTGAAGATTTCTTCAAATGACATTTCTGAGTCAGGGGTTTGGATTGTGCCTGAGACTCCTATGCATCCCTTAACATGTGCCTGATGCAGCCATGCTGCTGGTCTCAGGACAATCCTTGAAGCAGCAAGGGACCAGAGTCATATTTGGTACCCTACACAACAGAACTAGGCAACAAGGTTAGGATTATAGGGTGGCAGAAAGAAGGCAGTATCATGAGACACACTCCTCAATGGAGCAGTGAGGTTTTTGTTAGAGGTGTTGAAAAAGTCATCAGTATTCAGTCATGTGGCAGAGATGATGGAACTACAGTATTTCTTAGCTTCCTTGTGATGCTAAAATTAGATGATTCACTAAACTGAAACATCAAAAAATATGTTTTATAAACTCTCAGTATTGGAAGGTGGCCATAGAAAGACTATATTGGCCTAGCGAAAACAACACAAGGGCCAGCCACAGGCTAGGGAATAACTTCACAGAAGAAGGCAGCAGCATCCATCTACCCAACAGATATTTATTAAACCATCGCTGTGTGCCTGGTACTGGAGCTAAAGTAACAAATATGACCGGCATTCCAGAATTTGGCAAATCCATCATTTTTTAAATGCCATGGATAGGATCAGGAAAACTGGATATGCTTTCCTACCCATAAACACTGCAAAACATTAAATATCAAAGGAAATACCAGTCTTCATATTCACAAGAGCCTCTCAGCTACAAAAGACAGATGAGAAACAACAGGTCAAATCCCCAGTTGGGGGAACAGATTGTAGTTTCTCTAAGAATTCTCAAAGAGGTTTTTTTGGGTTTTTTTTTTGGTTTTTTGTTTTTTTTTTCCCCTAGTTACTCTGTCAGAATAACAGAAGAATGACATTTCTCCTGAACTAAATGTCAACTTTGTATTGACTGACAGTTCCTAGGTGTAAATTATCTTTTTTTGCTTTCTCCTATCACAGCACATCCAATGTTATACATGTAACATGCATTTGCTGTATTGTCACCTTTGCAAGTAAAATGATGCCACCATAGATTTACTAGCATATGTATTGCTCTAATTCCCTAGGAAATAAGCTGTCACAAATGCTCAAGATAAGGAAGGCTCCTTTTCTACTTCAGTGCACTTCATTAGAGAAATAAAGACATAAGTGGAATTTCTTGATCCATATAATACCTGTCACAAAAAACATAAAAAAAAAACTTTCTCATTTGAGATTAAGTCAATTTTCCCCATGTCATCTGCCTTCCTTTATGGTTAGGATCATAAGTTGCATGCTACCACATGACAGGAATTTGGGAAATGTGGAAGTCTTGGGTTTACCCCAAGTCTTTCTTAACAACTTGTTCCTTCTTCAAAGGAACCATGCAAATTCCATAATTACAAGCTTATAAGAAACCCAACAAGCTCAGCTGTCATTTTCTGATACTTGAACCAAGAGATTTTTTTTTTAAAACAGTGAGGCAGTAGAGCATAGAGCAGTAGTCTGTACTCTTCGCATGCATCATAACCACCTGGAAAACACGTCGAGTCACAGATGGCTGGGCTTTCACACCCAGAGATTCTAATTCAGAAGGCCCGGGATGGAGCCTAGGAGTCTGCATTTCTAACTCCCTGGTCATGCTGCTGATGCCTTCTGGAGACCTTACTTTGAGAAGAACTGGCATAAAACTTAAGAACATGGGTGCTGGACTAAAATAAAACAGTTTGGGTATTTATTAACCACCTTATGATCTGCTTCGAACCCCCCTGTGCAAGTACTGGCTAAGCCTCGAAGCCTCGGCTTTCTCGTCAATAAAATAAACAATAATTGTATTAATGCCTTTTTTTTTTTAACTGATGAGAGAATTATAAAGAAAAATGCTTGTAACAAATTTATCGTTGCATGGCAGGATGGAGGCATGAGTAAATGTTAGCCAACCCATCATCATTCACAGCAGTTAATCACATAGATACTAGCTACGCAGCCTCTGGGGAAGGAGAGCCTCAGTCTCTAAGCCAGGTGAGTCATTTCCCAGCTCCCTACTGTATGAAGCTCTTCCCTTCCTACCCATGAGCTCTGACTCTCAAAGGTAAGCATTTTCTTGGGTAGCAGCCAGTCAATGAGTTTGATTTTTCTTTCATTTGTTGATAAAAATCTTTTTGAGTTCATGGACATAAGGAAGGGAAGAGAATTGGGCAAATCTGTCCATAGTTGGCAGGATAGTAAGGTTGAGTGCAGAGGGAGAATCCATATTCTTAAGAAGACTGATCTCTTAGGCTGTGTGCTGATGAATGCCTTGGAGCCTCCTTTCCAGGCTGGCTATAGAGTGGAAGTTGGTTTGGGGTATTTTTCCAAATATTACTCACGAGAGTTGAAGTTTATATAGGAGCACTAGGAATTGGATAGGGCTTCCCATGCGGCTCTGTGCTAAGGAATCTGTCTGCAATGCAGGAAATGCAATTTCTTTTACTGGGTAAGGCAGATTTCCTGGAGGTGGAAATGGCAACCAACTCCATATTCTGGCCTGGAGAATTCCATGGACAGAGGCACCTGGCAGGCTACAGTCCATGGGGTAGCAAAGAGTGGGACACGACTGAGCTTGTAGACACTCAGGCATTGGACAGCCTGTTCCCTGAGGACAGAGCTATCAAAAACTGCAGTGGATCAACCCATCTTCAGTCAATATATGGGTTTTGAAATGTGAGGAGAAAACTTTTATTACTTTGAAAGAATTTTCTTATTGACTGAAATAATATTTCTTGTATTTCATCAGCATAAGAGTAGCGGGCTAAAAAAATGGCTATCTCTTGAATGTGGACAACAATTAAGAGTTTAAATTAGTGTAAGAAAGCTTGAGTACTTTCGTTTAGAATACATTTCCATGTTTATGAGGTCTGAGCTTATTATTTAATAACTAGAGACTTGAAACTCTGCTTAGAATATAATTTCCCCTCTGTGGTTTCTATGACTACTCTTTTATCTTATGAACTCATTGTAGTCAGATGTGTGACTGTTGCTGCAGTAACAGAATCTATTTCTTGAGGAAATTAGAATATTTGCATCAAGTAAAACTTTCCTGTTCCTACAGGCATTTAGCACAGTATCAAATATACTGCATGCTTTTTGGTTCCTTTTTTCAATCAGATATGGTGTGTTTCAAGTTCTTTTCAGTTCTTCAAGAGTTGTAGTAAAGATTGTATGTCTCTGTAGAAGGGCACCCTGATTCCAATTGAGGTGAGAAAAGTAAAGAGCTTTTGCTGATCCAGCACTTCCTGTGTGCCAGGAGCTATCCTGAACACTTCACATACATGACTCTCTTAAAACAAGGCCAGGATATAGTTTCATTATTCTTGTTTTCAAAATGAGGCAACTGAGACAGGAGCAGGTGAAATAATTTACCCAAAGATTTACTGGTAATAAGTGACAAAGCTACTCAAACCCATGGAGTCTGATATCCTGATTCCTCACAAATTAGTAATGTATATAGCATATGTCTTCTAACCTGATAAGCACAACTTTGTTCTTAATATAGGTAACATAACATAAGATAGCCATCAGAGGCTCATCAGTTGAGTCAGCCAGTAAACTCTAAGTAAAATATTGATGTCTTTTCATCTGGTTGGGGAAAAAACTCATACGGCTATTTAAATATTTCTAGGTATTTATCCAAGGCCAAAGGTATCCCTAGTACTTGATGAAGCATCATTGTAACTATTAATAAACACTGTAACCCCCTAAGCCATCCATCTACTGATTACTCAAAGTGCCAGGCCATCTTTATTTCAGGTAATTCAGGAGGCTTACTGGTTAGACTGTTTCACATTTGGAGAAAATTGACACTCAAGATAGACCCACTCATGCATGGCTCTCTCATTCTCTCACCCTCCCTCATTTCATAAATTTCCAGAAACTTTTTGGCCAGAGCATTGTAGGTGGAGGGATTTGAAACATGGGACAGTTCAGGATTTATCTGGATCTTATTCAAAATTGGTAACAGTTTGTTAACTGCTATTCACTCTGCTAAAAAAAAGCAATAAAGATGTTTCTATGTCTTAGAAAAACAATGGTTTAAACTGCAAAATTATGACACTAACGAAGAAAATAAAGTGTGATGTCATTACTGTATTAAATGGAAATTCTTTCTAGTCATTTAGTAAAGTGAAAGTATAGATTTTAACAAAAAAGCTATCCAAATAAAATGTCTGTTTTATAGTTCAATTAACTATTTGTTAAACTCTAATTGTATTTTGCTTTACCTCTCCCCCTTTCCCAGAGGAAATTCTTAATGAATCAGATATATAAGGCAGAGATTCCATGATCATCTAGGAATTGTTATCTGGATGCTGTCCTGAAGATTATGACCTCCAGAGCTCTTCTCATATTCGAAATTATCATTCATACAGTGTTCAAGCAATATGAGGCGTGTTCTAACCCCAAAAGACAAGCAAATTCACTTTCATAAATAAAATTAGCCATGGAAATTACATCTAAATGTCCTTATGCTTTAACATTCTTACTTTCTGCTTTTCTTTTCAATTCTACTTTAAACCAAGGCCACAACTCAATTATCAGCCTCTTCTTTATCACCCCTTTTCAGAGATATTTATTGTACAAACTACAAATCATAATACAATAGCCTCCACAATGTGGGCTACACAACAACTGACTGGTCAACCAGTCAGCTGACTGAATTTGGTCAACCTAGATTTATGTCCTTCTTTGGCTTTCTGACCTCAGACAAGTTGATTCAGCTCTCTCACTCTTAGTCTCATCTTTAAAATGGGAGTAATAAAAACACTATCATTTGTGGTTAAGAATAAACAAAATGATGCAAGTTAAAGGGAGCAAAACATGCCACCCCAACATGGGACTGTAGTCATAACTCTAGCAACATAGTATGTAGTACACAGTCAATGAAATGTTAACACACAGAAAAGATCAATGCAAGCTTAAGTCACATATGTCTTCTTCCTGGAATTTAATAAAACCATGAAGAGTTCAAGACAAGGAAGCTGGAAAGGTGGCTCTGGGACTAGTCTCTGAAAGTCTCTCATACCTTTGACACTTCCTCACTTTCACATGTCTATAGGCTCATGAGAAGGCAGATCATAGTCATGATAACTCCTCTTAAATTAGGTCTAAAAGAAAACATGATATTTGGGTTGTTCCTTGCAGACAGTACTTTTCTTATGCAGCTCTTTGTATAGACCATGAAACAACATTTTCCATTTTTGTCCTCTTCTGAAGGTGATTGCATTTTATTCCAATAGGATTCTAAGTAACTGGATGAAGATGCTGCAATGTCATCTTCCCTAACTGAGCAGCCAGAAACTCTAACTAGACTCTTCTTATTTCATCTTTTTTCTGCATCTGTTTCAGTGGTCCAGAGTTCTGGTGTTTCAGGCACTGTGCATCCATGATTCAGAGGAATTTTCTATCGACAAGTAATGCTATCCTTTCTGCTGTAGGGTAAGCCCACAGTCCCTCAGAGGGTGCCATAGCTCAGTCCCAAAAAGGTGGCCAGTGCTAGGACTCATACGTCCACATGCTCTTCCAACTGCATCCCCGGGGCCCTCCCCATGAACCAGGTGAAGATCACCATCCATGAAGCTGTGTTCTCTGTACAAGCCTGATTCAGGTCTGTATCCTCCAGCTCCTTCCTTCCTCTGGATGCCTTATACCTCCTGAACATCGGAGAGGCCTCCCTCCATAATGCCACGCTGTCTCTCAGCCACATCACAATACTATCTCCTACCTTAGGAGAAGGTAGGAGATCCACGCAGACATCAACTGTCCGCCTGAAATGGACTTGGCCAGTCACGCTATAGCGGCACTGGATACTGCTTACTGTACACAGATGATAGGACTTTTTATTGTCCTTCATTGCAGACATATGTTCCTGGGCTCTGAGATTACAGTTTTTAAAACTGAGAAGAGGGTACCACTCGTGATGAACCTAGGGTTCTCAAATTACATGGCTACTAAACTCTAGAAGAAGCCATAATATTCAAGTTTTATTATTATTTTTATGCTTTATTCTAAAATAGCTGTAAATCAAGTGGAAATACTTCTATTTGTGAGAGTTATCTGTTCAGTCAATGCTTTGGGGTTCTTTTTTGATAATTCAAATGTAAGTCAAATATTTCAGTGATTTAATGGTTCTTCTCAAATTTCTTTGATTATCAGAAGTTCCTATGGCAGCTTCTGATACACAGATTTCTAATCCCTACCAGAGACTTATTAAACTTCTGGAGATGGGATCAGAAAAAAATTTTTCACCCCAAAGATGTTCCCCTGAGTGACATGGGTAATGAGTCCAATTTAGGAACAAATGAGCAATGATGAATGAGATAATTCAAGGCACTTGGCAAAATCTTACCCTGAGGAAAATCACCCCCTTGGCCTACCCTTGGCAGTGGGAGATGCCTTTCAGAAGCATTTATAAATGGCTGAGCTGTGAACAAAGTACCTTTCAAGGATAAACCTGAGAATATATATGTTAAGCATGAGAGGAACTTTAGATTTGCAGTTATATGTTGAAAGTGTTCACACAAATAGTATTGCTTTTGATGTTTATGACTAAGTAACAGCACAAAACAGTGAAAACTTGACTTTAAACTCTTTCTTTTCTTTAACAGGTCATGATAACTTTCTGTATTTTGTGAGTTGAATAGCATATTCCCAGATTCATATCCATTCTGAAACCTCGGAAAGTGACCTTATTTGGAGTTAGGGTCTTTCCAGATACAATTAGTTAAGATGAAGTGTTACTAGATTAAAGTGGGCCCTAAACTCAGTGACTGGTGACCCTGTCAGAAGAGAGACAGAGACGTGGACGCACAGACAGGAGAAGTCCATGTGGAGAGAGGGGCAGAGACTGGAGGGATGTGTCTGCAAGCCAGGGAATGTGGAGGATTGTTAGCAACTGGCTGAAGCAGGCAGACAGGAATGGGACGGACCCTCCCCGGTACCCTCCAGAAGGAACCAGCCCTGCTAAGACCTTCATTTCATGCTTCCAGCCTCTGAAACCATGAGAGAATAAATCTCCACCCAGCTGTGATAATTCTTTATGTCAGCCCTTGCAAAATAACTGGCTGTAGAAGTGGATACGTTGAAGGGCACTGGAAAGACCACTGCAGTGAGGAAACGGAGTCTAAATTCTAATCGCAGTATTGTCCAGTATTGCCTTTGGCTCACTTTTTTTTTTTTTTTTTAATACTTTAAACATGTTACTTGCTGGGTTCTAATTGCCTCACTTGCAAAATGAGAAAATGGAGTAGAATGAGATGATTTTCAAAGAATTTCCTCCAACCCCACGTAATTCACGATCTGAGAGAATCTTTTAATTATTTTTGTTTTACCGTTCTGCCAATAGGGTTACCAGTCACTCTCTACTCACAACACAAACAACAGTTTCTCAGAACAAATAACCTGAAACTCAAGATGTCTATCTGCTCCTGCTTTAAAACACACTAAAGGAAATCTGACTGAAAACACACTTGGGAAGAAGGTTTTCACCTGCTGGGAAGGAGAGGGTCTGTCTCCAAGTGTATTTCTGGTCAACTTTCTCCTAAGCAAGGCAGTAATAATAATAATGAACCTCTATTGAGTACTTACTAGGTTTTAATCTCTTAAGTGCTTTGTTCATATTATCCTCTTTAATTGTCCATAGTCATATGGAATTGAAATGAAATATTATAGAGGTGGGGCTTCCCTGGTGACTCAGTGGTAAAAAAAAAAAAAAATCCGCCTGCAATGCAGGAACTGGAGGAGATATGGGTTCTATCCCAGGGGGTCAGGACAATCCCCTAGAGGAGGGCATGGCAACCCACTCCAGTATTACTGCCTGAAGAATCCCATGGACAGAGGTGTCTGGCGGGCTACAGTCCATGCTGCTGCTGCTGCTGCGTCGCTTCAGTTGTGTCCGACTTTGTGCAACCCCATAGATGGCAGCCCACCAGGCTCCCATGTCCCTGGGATTCTCCAGGCAAGAATACTGGAGTGGGGTGCCATTGCCTTCTCCGGCTACAGTCCTTAGAGCTGCAAAGAATCGGACATGACTCAAGTGACTCAGCATGCACAAATTTTGGCCTATTCACATGTAACCAGTTAACTCACAGGATAAACTCCAGGCATATAAGCATAGTTCAGGCTTAAAGTCACATGTGTCCAAGGTATTTAATCAGTCCTGTTTGGGGATGAAGTATAGATTCTACATTCCTCTCCAGCAGAAGGCCTACATACATTTTAGACAGCAAAACCATAATTCAAATCATAAGAACATATTGTTCCACAAGCTGATTTCCCCAGGTGACTCCCAGCTGACATCTATGTGAGATGTCTTTTACATATTTTAGGAGATCAGATACTTCCAATACAATATTCATCTGCAAACCTTTCCCTTAGAAAGAGAAGCACTGTTACCATTTCCCTAAATTCATGTTAAGAGTCCAGGGGGATTGACAGAGAAGGCATAAGTCAGAAGGTCCTTGGCCAAGTCACTAAATTTCTCCATGCCTCTGTTTGACTGATTGACTTCCATCCTATATTTACCAGATGCTTACTTGTGCTAGGCCTGGTGCTACATACTAGGGATAAATTAGTGAGCAAAATGGAAACAACGTCTGGTATACTGGGGAAACAAAAAATTAAATAAAGTTATCTACTAATATATTAACACATCAACACATAAATAGCACATAATATTAACAATATCAAGGACTATAAAGAAAAAGTATATGGGGTAACGTTCTAAAAGAGAGTCCAGATTTCAATGGAATGCAAGGAAGGTCACTCTGAGGACATGAAAGTACCGTGCAAGTTAAGCGAAAGGGAGAAAAGGTTTGCAGGAGTCTTATGTGGGAAGGGACTTGGTGTTTTGAAGGACGCTAAAGCAAGCAAGCACAGCAAAGTTAAACGCAGTGAAGAGGGAGACATGGGATGAAGTGACTGCATTTTTGTCCTGAGTTTAATTTACAGATATTGAAATTTTTACAACTATAAAATGAGCAGAGTGGCATTTATTTTATTGTTTATTTCCTACATAAGGAATCATGCAATAGCGTTTATGAATATGCATTATATATATGTCATACAAAATAAGGTATTTCTTGCTATAAGTGTATTTTTCTGGTAAGTACAACACAGAGTCTCCTCTTTCTTCTGTATCATGAACTTCCAAAGAGAGCCAAGAGAGAAAGATGCTTTAACTCTACACTTCAAGAGAGCTAGAATACTTGGTAAGCCTGATTCTGAATCATTTGCTTCTAAATAATAGATACTAGACAATTTTATGACAGGCATATTAATTATTCATTTGGATAATTTAAATTGATTTCAAATTATACTATATCATTTTCTATTAAATTTCAATAAGTCTGCAAGAGATCCATTAAATTCTAAATCATTACCATTAATTTTCATTAAGATGCATGGACACCAAATATATTCCATCTCTTAAAGTCAATGATTTCCAGTATTAGTTTGATCAAATTACTGTGACTATAAGCCAGGTCTTGGCTCTGCCCTTCACAAATAACAACGGCTTTTGGATCAGAAGGCAAGCCTTCTGAAACATCCAATGCATGTATCCAACAGGATGGCTATTATGTTAGACTTGCTATTTTAATAACCTTTATTTGGTACAACAGAAAAATAACACATAAAGTGCTCAATTTGGTGTTTTATGACATAGTATATAAGTATTAGAAAATCACCACAATGAGCACTATTCATAAGGGCCAAAAGTTTTCAACAACCCAAATATCCTATGACATGAAGAGAAAAGCATAATGTGGAGTCTGAAATTCATACACCTGCTACAATGGGGATAAACTTTGAAGCATGATGTTACATAAAATAAGCCAGATACAGAAGGACAATATCCATCACTTCTCATAATTTCCTAGTTGCTCTTTGGGAGCCCATCTTGCCTTGCTACCCCTCCCACTCGGTCCTCCCTATCACTCACAAACCCATAGGCCATAGCTGATCTGCTTTCTGTCACTAGAGACTCAACTGCATTTTCTAAAGTTTTATACAAATAACATCATAGATTGTATGCCCAACTTCTTTCACTCAACAATCACTTTATTATTCATTATCAGTGTGTGCTTGTGAGTCATTCATTTTTAACAGTCTAGCGTTATTTTATTGTGCATATAACACAATTTTTTAATCCATTTACCTGTGGATGTATACTTGGATTGTCCCCAGCGTTGTGGCTAGAAGTAAAACACTAAGGACATCTATGCACAAGTCTTTGTAGGGATGTATGCTTTTTTTTCTCCTGGGTGAAAACTCAGGAGTGGAATGGCTGGGTCATATTGTAAGTCAATGCCTAACTTTATTATTGCAGTAAAGCATACAAAACAAAAAATTCTCATTTTAAGTATTTTAGGTGTAAAATTCAACGGCATTAAGTACATTCACATTGTTTTGCAACCATCACCACCATTTATCTTCAGAACTTTATCTTCTCAAACTGAAATTCTGTACCCATTAAAAATATCTCTGTGTTCTCCCACACCCTAGAAGTCACCATCATACTCTGCCCATAAATGTCACTATTCTAGGTACCTTATATAACTGGAATCAGGCACTATCTGTCCTTGTGTGACTGGCTTATTTCACTTAACCTAATGCTTCGAGGTTCATTAACAGTGGCAGGCGTCAGAATTTCATACACATTTTATTCATACTTCAAAAGACATTTGGGCTGTTTCCGCTTCTGGCTATTGTGAATAGTGCTGCAATCAATGTTGGTGTAAAATATCTGTTTGAGTTTTAGCCTTCAATTCCAGAAGTGGAATTTGTGGACCATAGGGCAATTCTATGTTCAGTTTTTTGAGGAACTGCCATCCTGTTTTCCATAGAGGCTGTACCATTTTACATTCCTGCCAGCAATGTGAAAGAGATCCCACTTCTTTCTGAATGTCTAACTTAAGAAACCACCAAGCTGTTTTCAAAAGCGGTTGCATTATTACACATCCCATCTAGCACTTCCTACTTCTCTGTGTCACTGCAAACACTTCATATGATCAGTCTTCATTTTAAAGTTTCTCATGGGTGTGTAGCGCTATTTCATGGTGTTTTTTTTATCTTAATTTGCATTTCCTCAATGGCTCACTGTGTTGAGTGTCATTTTCTGCATTTCCTTGTGCAGTTAGCTGACGTGGCTGATGTTTCCCATCCCTCAGGAAGATCTGTTCTTACCTGCCTGATTTGCAGTGTCTTAAAAAGCATTATTTTATTATATATAGTTTCTTTTTCTTAACCATTGTTTCAGACAAGGGCATAAATCTGGTACCTGGTACTCCATCTTGGCCAGAAGTGGAAGTCTGGATTGACTATTTTTGAGCCAAGGCTGTTACTATATGAACGTTTTTAAGCTAACTTAACGAGTACATTTTCTCACCCTGGCCTTTTAAATTAACTCTTGAATCAACCTATAAACATATTGTCAAATGTATCATAAATACTGTAAAGAGCTAATTCCTTTTTATTTTTAGTGCTTTCAAAATTATCAGCAAAGACAGGTGTCTATTTATAACAGGCTTAGAAACTCACTGGCAGAAAAACGAGAAGCAGTTTTTAAATGACATTGTAAGTTAGAAGTCAGATAGTTAAGAAATATTCAGTAAGCTGACTTTTTAACTTCCCATCCACCTAGGTTTGCTCTGCTTTGCGCTAAGCAGAGGGCCAACCAAAATGAAAAAAGACAAGCTCTCCGCCCCCCAGGGGCTTACATTCCAGTGGAAGGAATCAGGAAATACTTATACATGTTTGTGTTAGATAAGCAATAGAAGAAAATAAGGTAGGATAATGGGGGAAATAAGATTTGGGAGGAATAAGAGTGACTCTTCAGTCAAATAATTCCTAAGACCTAAATGGTGAGAAGGAACCAAGAAGTCAAGATTTGGAAGGGAAAGTGTTAGCCGCCCCAGTCACCTGACTCTTTGAGACCCCATGCACTGTAGTCTTTCAGGCTCCTCTCTCCGTGGAATTCTCCAGGCAAGAATATTGGATTAGGTAGTCCTTCCCTTCTCCAGGGGATCTTCTTGACCAGAGGCTCAAACCCAGGTCACCTGCATTGTAGGCAGATTCTTTACCTTCTGAGTGACCAGGGAAGCCCATGAGCCACCAGGAAAGAAAAGCCTCAAATCACTAATCATTAGGGAAATGGAAAAAAATAAAAAAGAAAACCACGATGAAATATTACCTCAATATTTGTTAGAATGGCTATCACCAAGAAGAAAGGAAATAACAAGTGTTTGTGAGATTACGAAGGAAAGGAAGTTCCTGGGCCCTGGTGCACTGCTGGGAATGTAAACTGGTGCAGCCACTATGGAAAACTACCCTAATAAGGTGGTTCTTAAAAAGTTAAAATCAGAACTAGCTTATGATCCAGCAATTCTACTTCTGGCTATTTAACCAACAAAAATGAAAGCACTAACTGGAAAAGATATATACACTCCCGTGTTCACGGAAGCATTGTTTGACAATAGCCAAGACATGGAAAGAACCTATGACAGACAGTGTGATTCAGTCCCGTTTCTGACAACACAGATGTCCCCTGAGGGCATATGCTAAGTGAAATAAGTCAGATGAAGACACACACTGTATAATCTCATTTACATGTGGAATCTGAAAATAAACTCATTGAAAACAGATCTGATCTGTGGTTACTGGAGCAGAGAGCAAAGGGGAGGTATAAGGGGAGGGGTGGAAGAATTAGATGAAGGTGATCAAAACACACAAGATAAATAAGTACCGGGAGCATACTGTCTAATATGATGACTATACTTAGCACTTCTGGATGGTATATATAAAACTGGCTAAAGAGTAAACCCTAAAAGTTCTCACAAGGCAAAAAAAATTTGAGTGTATCTATATGAGATGATAAATGTTAATTTATCTTTTTGTGTTGATATGTGTTGATTCTTTCACAATATATGTAAATCAAGTTATTCTCCTGTATACCTTAAACTCACACAGTGCTACATGTCAATTATAACTCAATGAAAATGAAAACAAGATTTGGAGAAAAAGCAAACATGTTAGGAGGAACAATTTGATATATTCAAGGAAGAGGAAGAAAGACAATATTGTTGAAGTGACTGAGGGAGGCATCTCCAGTGAGGACCTCATATTCTTCTCCAAGGCTGTCATAGGAATATGAAAATTTCTCTAAGCCAACAGAAAATCACTGGGGTTTGGGAGAGGCTAACCAATAAAGTGATGACAATCTTTTAGGTACTTTTTGTCTCCTTGCCCTTTTAAAAAGATGATCCTACCTTCTTCATGAATGACCAACAGTAGGGAGGAAGAATAATAAATAAAAGGAAAAAAAAAACAAAACAGAAACAAGGGTAAAAGCCAGTTTGTGTGTAATGCACAGTGCTAGGAGGGATAATGAAAGAACATAAATGAGTGAAGATGGCCAGATAAAACTAAAAGGTAATGGTGTGATCTTTAGCAAACTGAAGAATATACTTCTAGCCATAGAGAATGGTTGCCACTCCATTCTGGTTAATTACGGACACTTTATATAGACCCAATATTGCCAACTATTCTAATGCCTCAAGGGTCCAGACACCCAGATTTTTAAGACATTCTAATTCTGGAATACCTTATGGAATGCCTCAAAATGTCTGTATGAGAGGATAGTATTATGGGCCAACAGTTTGTGGTCCCTGGTGTCAACTGACAATACAAAATAATTTAAAGGATGGATATAGATATCTGGGAAAAGAGAGGCTGAAATCTGTGCTGTGAATTTTGCAGATTAAAAGGTGACCATGAGATAGATGATGGGGCTAAGGAATGGCTCTATGGAAGAGGTAGAATTTGCAGTGACCCTTGAAGGCTACGTGTTCTGAAGTGGCAGAATGTCATGGGGAGGGCATTTTAGACAGAAGCCACAGTTAGTGCCAAATCAATGAGTTTCAAAAACCCCAAGAGCTGTTGGGATTAAGATGAGTCAACCGGTCAGAATGAGGAGTCTGATAATAGAGTACAAGTAAATCCAACTGGAAAGGTAGGTCAAATACATGAATTCGGGTAGCTATGGAACTCAATGCAGACATGCTATAAACTGATCCTATATTTTCTGATGAGATATAGTCAGTGAATAGTGACTCAACAATTATGCTCTCTTAGCAACTGTTGCATTAGATGTTTAAATCAACTGAATGAAGGGCAAGACAGAACTTGCTGGAGAAAAACTGAGTTGATATGATCAATGATTATTTTCACACGGGAGTAAGTTCTGAGCATGCATTTTCATAAATGAGAGATTTCTTTCCCCTCTTCTAAGTGCCAGGAGGAAGTTTCTCTTTTAGATAGGCGTCATGGTGATAAATACTCCAAACTGTGATTAAAGGCACACTTAATCTCTTTTTCAAAAACAGCAAACTCCCAGGGCTAGAAAAGCCCTTGAACCTTCAATGCCATGAATCCTCTGGCCCTACAGTATTTGTAAGCAGGAGAGACTGCGGGGACCTCAAAGAGGCCTTTGATTTAGGATTCAGCCATCCTCCCTTGAAAGAGAAGCCTGACGCTATCCATGGTGTGGTTATTTCTTCCAAACGGAGTGGATCTGCCAAGGGCTGAGCCATCACTCCTGATCCTACCACACATACCTGGCCCTGAGAGGTAACGACTTCGGCTGTTGCCTAGAGTGCACCCCAGCTTGCCTCGGATAACAAGGCTGCAAGAGTCGTGCTCCCCAAACCACCAGGCTGCGTCAGGCCTCGTCATTCTCTCCAATATGATGGCTGTGTCACTGCCATAATCCAGTCCTTCTGCCTGCACCTGCTTTTGGCTTGGAGTATGAAGTTGGTAATCACCCCTGAGAAAATGCAGGTTAGTCGCTGACAGGGAGTAGGGGGATGATAAAGAATCACAAGGATCACCTAGCTGTATCTTCTTAGTCATACAAGGCTTTGCAAGCTAGGTACTGTGAGCTATATAAGGGGTTTAAATACATGAGTGCATTAATCCTGGCGCTAGAGACTCCTGCTGCTTGTAACTAAACGGTAGATCCCCACGCAGAGTAGGATTTGCCAAATGAAGAAGCTACAAATGCCATTCTCCCAGTCATGATCACTTGCTAATTCCCTCTAACTAGATCTCTGGGTAATGTGCTCTAGAAGAGCACAGGAGGCTGCTGTTAGAATAAGATGTAAGCAGAGCAAGCACACCTGTAGGAAGGCCAGAAAGAGAAAAACCAGGGAAGATACAACAGAGATAAAGAGGGCAGAGGGGTGCACCTATAATCCTGTTCTGCAAACATACTCACAGGAACAAAGGCGTGACTCAGGGAGGTGATGGCCCAGCCTTTAAAGAGATGACTGGGAGGAGTTCAGGGGATGCTGAGATGTCATTTAAAGATTTGTACCAGCTCTGTGTACGTGAGGAACTTTACGGCGAAAAGAATATACTCCTCTTCCAGAAGGGACCATGCCCTAATCCCTGGAGCCCAAGGACACATCTGTCAATAGCAAGGGGAATTAAGATTGTAGATGAAATTGAGGGTGTTATTCAGCTGACCTTAAAAGGGGGAGATATTCTGTATGATCCTGGTGGGTTTACCATATTCACAAGGGCCGCCTAAGTGGAATAGCGAGGCAGAAGACAGCAACCTAGTGATACAATGCGAGGCAGACTGGGGCAGCCATTGGCGGCTTTGAAGACAAAACATGGGCCATGAATAAGGTAGTCTTCAGAAGCTGGAAAGGTAAGAAAACAGATTCCTCCCTAGAGCCTCTTGAAAGGAGCACAGCCCCGCCAATACCTTAACCCAATGCAATTCACTTCAATTTGTGGTGTTCAGATGATAAAATAATTTACGTGGTTCTAAGTCTGTAAGTTCATGGTTATTACTTAGAGCAGCCATGGAAAATGCCCCATGAGCAACTGCAATATCACTTTTATTAGTGAGATTCCTGGAACAGAGATAGTGCTGCAGAGAAATGTTCAATAGCTCCCCAAATAAAGTAATGGTAAAATGATGCCTAATGGGCAGTCCTTTCTGGCCTCAGCTCTTGCTCTGTGCCCCTGCACTCTAGTCCTGTGGCCACAATGGACTGTCGTTTTGTGAATCTGTCATCTGCTGTCACCCTGGGGGTCTCTGTTCATGCTGTGGGCTCTGCCTGGGATCCTCTCCCCACTGGCCTGTTCCTGAAGTTCTCTCTTTGTGCCCGGCAGTTCTTAATTTCTCAGCATCTCCTCTCCAAGGCCTTTATGTCCCTTGTCTTCCCGCTCAGAAAAAAGGAACTCTCTCTCTCCTCTGCGGCATGATGGTGATATCAGGCTATAACTGATTAGTTTGCTTGGGAACCAAAATGACTCCATTTGGTTTGGTGGGTTTGGGTTAGTTGCTGTTTCTTTGCAAACTAGCAAGAAGGTTTAAACATTAAGACTTCTCTGACCTATGTAAGAGGAAACTAGCTTTTCCATGACTAAACTTTCAGTTAAACAGGTCTCTTGTTGATAAGAGAGGAGGAGGATATGAGTAAAGATCGCCTCTGAAAGAAGTAGGAGGAGGTGGTAAGATATTCTGAGAACTAAAAAGAGCCTGGAGGAGACATTACCTGAGCTATTTGAACAGATTGTCCAGCAAGGAAGTGGGCCTGCTGCTCTAGGATAAAGGCCTGTGTGGTCTAGTTACTAGAGGATCACAGAGCTGACGGGAGACTAGAGGCTGGGCTTCTGTCCCCAACACGTCCCATGATGACTTTTACCAGCACCTCACTGCTCTGCCCTCGGGAGGGTACCACCCATTCTGTTTGGTGCCCTTCCAATTACCCCATGGAAACAATTTTAGGGCCAGCCCTAATCCAATATGTGCAGTCCCTATAAGAGAGGAAAATGGATGAAACCATACAGGGAGAATATCATGTGATGACAAGCAAATACTGAGATGCTGCAGCTGCAAACCAAGGAAATCAAGTACTATCAGTTGTCACCAGAAGCTAGAAGACAGACACGCAATGGACTGACACTCAGAAGGTTATCAACACCTGGATTTGGACTTCTAGGCTCCAGAACTGTGAAACAACAACTTTCTATTGTTTGGAGCCACTCAGTTTGTGGCACTTTTTATAGTAGATCTAGGAAACAGTCTTCAGAAGGAAGCCTGTAAGTCAAAAAAAGAAGAGAGCCCCAGACACCGAGTGAGGCCCTGTTTTTGCTGCTATGGCTGCACAATGTCCTTCATGGGGTCAAGTTACTTTTGCTTGCCTGGGTCTCTTCCTTTACAAAAACAAACAAACAAACAAACAAAACAAACTTGTATTTTACAACTGCATTGGTATGACGATTAATGTATCAAGATCATATATTCAACCATTTTCTTTAACTTAGAAGTTCAATTTCTTCCTGTGGATCTTAAAAGAAATTATTTTATTGGGTTCCTAGATGTACGCAGCCTCTGCCCCAGCACTGACTGAAGTGAAATGTTAGTCACTCAGTCGACTCTGAGTCTTTGTGACCCCATGAACTGTAGTCCAACAGTCTCCTCTGTCCATGGACTTCTAGTGGGTTACCATACCTTTCCCCAGGAGTTCTTCCCAACCCAGGGACTGAACCCAGATCGCCTGCATTGCAGGCAGATTCCTTACTGCTGAGCCACCAGAGAAGCCTGCTGAATAATTCAGTACTGACTGCTGCGCAACCCAGCAAAACTGGAACTCTTTGAGCTGGGACAGTGGTTCATGACATCACTACACAGTCCACGGTGTTCAAATGTCTTTTTTAGAGTTTTCTTTCAGATAGGACTACATTTGGTTAACTACATAGCTGGCAGGGTGTGAAATGCATTTCTATATGAAAGGCTCTTAGTGCTATATAACGCAGTAGGCAACACTGACGTCACACCAAGTTCCCAGCAGTGTGGTGTACTACAGAAACAACATACAGCAAATGGCAAGCATTCCACAAATTATCTTTAATAAGCAGAAAGATAAGAACGCTTAAACAAAACTTGTCTTAAGACCTTTTAAACCAAGGTTCCCTCTAAGAGTTCCTAGACAAAGTTCACCTCTGGTTCATTCATCAGAACTGTTCTTCCTCCCCAGAGACCCGTGTAGAACTGAGACAGTTTCTGGAGGTTCAGCCTACAATCCACTGACAATTTCCACACAAGTGACTATTTCAAGGTAAGAGGACACTGCTGTAACTCAAAGACTAGTAAGTTTAAGTTCATTTGCTTAAGGTTTTGATATACTAAACGGATAATTGTGAGCAGGCTATACCTATCCCCACCCTGAGAAAGAAAAAAGGCATCAGTTAAAATAGTGGCTTTTTCCCCATTAGACAAAATTGCTTCTCAGTGTATTATAAGAAGATATTTTTTAATTAGTTGTATAATCTGTGCACTTATATACTTTGCCTAAATGCTACTGGGAACATACAAGGGGAAATAGAGAATTCATCACCTTAAGGACTATATATTGTTTGAGAAGAGAGAGAAAATGCAAATATTTAATAGCTTGAAAATAATGACTTGTTCATTATTATCACATTTATATTCATACGATCAATGAATCAATACAAATTTGTATCTGGAAAACACATAATTTGGCAGAGTTTATTACGGTGATCTGACCTAACCATTTTGTATGTATCATTTTAAAAAGAAATCTGGTCCACTTTCCCACTAAACAACTTTATCCAGAGTTATAGCTGGGGATGTTCTCTCCCTGACTCTCAGAACTTTCCATTATATAACTTGGCTATCAGCAAGCTAATGAAAATCTATGCTCTGTCAACCAGACAACATTTTTAGACAAGAGATAATATTTTATCATGAGTTTCCCAGCATCTAAGCAGAGTTTTGCACGTTGTAGACAGTCAGAAAAGAATACATCAAAAAGCATCAATACACTAAAATTCCATATTTACATACAAGGTAATCAGGATGATATTTATGATGTTGCATTTAGCTTAAAAGGGGGGGCTTTAGGCAATAGATTTCATAATTGCATTCCTTTGGATTGTAGTTTTCAAACTTTAATGGATGCATTATTTGTATAGGTAGCTGGTTTTAAATGCAGGCTTCATGAGAAATTATGATTTCATAGCTATAAGGTATGAGGCAGGGATCTTTGAACACAGAAGCCCACTCTCTGATAAACAATTTGAGAAACATTATTGTAAACAGCGAGGTCTTCTTTGGTGCATCTGATTGTACATCCAGGTTATGATTTACTTTTTAGAAACATACCTACTTTCTACACTGAAAGAATGATTATAAGAGCATCATAAACTTTAATTCAGCAAACCATGCAGCAGTACAGTGCTTCTGAAGCTTTACTGTGCACGTAATTACCAGGTATCTTATTAAAATGCAGATTCTCACTGAGTCTGAGGTGAGCTTGGAATCCTGCGTTCTGAAAAGCTCCCAGTTATGTCCCTTAAGGTGATGAATTCTCTATTTCCCTGTATGTTCCCAGTAGCATTTAGGCAATGTACATAAACACATGCAGAGGATGCTGGTTCCATGGAATGCACATCTTGAGTAGCAAAGATGTATAGGATATCTCTAAAATGTGATACATGATATACTAGTCTTATAAGACACATCTCTCCAGAAGTGTTCCTTGGATGAATGAACACTTTCAGGACTGTATGTTACAACTCATTCTTGGAGATATGGTAATATCTACTGTAACATTATACATTAAAAGTGGTAAAGTTATACAATGCATTGCCACAATTTTAATTTCACAAAATGTATTTTAACCATCAACTTCCCAGAAATTGGCATTGTCTAGTACATGGGACATCTCTTGTGTCACTCAGAGCTGCTCAGTCCCAGCCCCACTCCAACCATAGCTGCAACAACTATTTCCTCTCAGCTCCCAATCTGTCACAAGCTCACCGATAGCACATAGATTCATTTCTGTGCCACCTTTCTGCTTACTTCCTGCCCAGGGTGTGTGTTGCCCAAATACTCCACCAAAGGACCCCAGTGGAACCAGACTGTCCCACAGGCCTAGGCAAAGCATACATGAAGGCCACCCTTGCCCAGGGGATGATGGATAAAACTTTTCTCTGTTCATCCCAAGGTAAATAATTTTCAGGCATACTTAGCAAGATTCCTTAGAAGGTTCCATGAGGTAAACACCATAGAGCCTGTTCAGTTCAGTTCAGTCGCTCAGTTGTGTCCGACTCTTTGCGACCCCATGAATCACAGCACACCAGGCCTCCCTGTCCATCACCATCTCCCGGAGTTCACTCAGACTCACGTCCATTGAGTCCATGATGCCATCCAGCCATCTCATCCTCTGTGGTCCCCTTCTCCTCCTGCCCCCAATCCCTCCCAGCATCAAAGTCTTTTCCAGTGAGTCAGCTCTTCGCATCAGGTGGCCAAAGTACTGGAGCTTCAGCTTTAGCATCATTCCTTCCAAAGAAATCCCAGGGCTGATCTCCTTCAGAATGGACTGGTTGGATCTCCTTGCAGTCCAAGGGACTCTTAAGAATCTTCTCCAGCACCACAGTTCAAAAGCATCAATTTTTCAGCGCTCAGCCTTCTTCACAGTCCAACTCTCACATCCATACATGACCACAGGAAAAACCATGGCCTTGACTAGACGGACCTTAGTCGGCAAAGTAATGTCTCTACTTTTCAATATGCTATCCAGGTTGGTCATAACTTTCCTTCCAAGGAGTAAGC
>SJYQ01000471.1:391765-404682 GCA_006410935.1 Redunca redunca
TTTTTTTTTTAGTTCATGAGGCTTAATATCATCAAAACAATCCAACAAAAATAAAATGGGCAGAATACCTAAGCCAAGAGGCACATGAAAAATGTTCAACATCCCTAATGATTAAAGAAACTCAAATCAAAACTATAATGATGTATTAGTAAGATCACCTCACATTGGTCAAAAGGGTTATCATCAAAAAGTATACAAACAGTAAATGCTGAGAGAGGGTGTGGAGAAAAGGGAACCTTCCAACACTGATGGTGGAAATGTAAATGATATAGCCACTGTGGAGAAGAGAATGGAGGCTCCTTATAAAATTAAAAGCAAAAGCGGTCATACTAAATGAAGTAAATCAGAGAAATATCATATGTTATCCCTTATACGGAGTATCTAAAAAGAAATGATACATTCCTGAACCCCCCTCCCGATTCATGTCAATGTATGGCAAAACCAATACAGTACTGTAAAGTAAAATAAAATAAAAAGAAATGATACAAATGAACTTATTTATAAAACAGAAATAGACTCACAGACTTACAGAAGGAACTGCTTGGGGGGGGGTGAGGAAGAATAGGGGAAAGGGATAGTTAAGAATCAACATGTACACGCTGCTATATTTAAAATGGAAAACGACAAGGACCTACTATATAGCACAGGGAACTCAGCTCAGTGTTATGTGGCAGCCGGGATGGGAGGGAAATCCAGGGGAGAAGGGATACACATATATGTATGGCTGAGTCCTTTTGTTAGGGGAATCACACTGAATCCACCCACCCTGGCCAGACACCATAGTCCGTTTGCATGAGTTGTTTTCAACAGGAGGTCCCGGTAAGGAACATGAAACCAATAAGCTACCACCAACCAGAAGAGTTCGGGAAAGGTCAAAAGGAGACACCACATGTCCGACCACCTCCTAAAATCCTTCTTGCTGGCATCCATCTTGGCTGAACAAGGTGTGCACCACCGGGAAGGACTCTGCATCAGAATGATTGGCTAAAGACAACCTGGAAACTAATCCCATCACCATAAAACCCAAGATTGCTGGCCACATGGCAGAGCAGTTCTCCTGGGTTTCCTCACCCTACTGTTCACCACCCAGGCACCCTTTCCCAATAAAATTTCTTGCTTTGTCAGCACATGTGTCTCCTCGGACAATTCATTTCTGAGTGTTAGACAACAGCCCAGTTTCGAGCCCTGGAAAGGGTCCCCCTTCCTGCAACACCTTTGCACTTCACCTGAAACTATCACAGCATTGTTAACCGGCTACACTAAAATACAAAATAAAAATATTAAAAGATTAAATACTGTTTTCTATTTTTATATGTATTTGGAATAATAATGAATCTTTTTTTTTAATAGGGTATTTCCATTAAAATTCTGGTTTTCAAATCCTCTTAAAAGATATCCAAGGCTTCCCTGGTGGCTCAGAGGCTAAAGCGTCTGCCTGGAATGCGGGAGACCTGGGTTTGATCCCTGGGTTGAGAAGATCCTCTGGAGAAGGAAATGGCAAGCCACTCCAGTACTCCTGCCTGGAGAATCCCATGGACAGAGAAGCCTGGTAGGCTACAGTCCATGGGGACACAAAGAGTCGGACATGACTGAGCGACTTCACTTTCAGTTTCAAAGATCAGACAATGAGGAATTGGACCTGAGAGATCTCTTCTTCACATAGAACTGTCTCAAGCTGACCATGACCTCATTGCTTCCTGTGCCTTTACTGCACCAGCTTCACTCCTGTTTGTTGTATTTCTGGGCACTAAGTGAACTTGACTCCTAGGGAAACTAGACATTCCTGCAGCACCACCTTGGAAACCAAAGCTGTAATTTGGTGCTCTAGTGGCCAGGAAGGAGAATGCAGCCCAAGACACAGCTCACAGGCAGGGTTAATCTGGTTTCAACATTTTAACCTCTTCTTGAGGTTAATTCAAAAGCTTTATTTTAGAGGAAAGCTCTCTTCCAGTAACCTTCATTTGCAAGACAAAGGACAGAATAAAAATGAACCACCAGACACTCAAATGGCTGATTTGCTATTTCCTAAGGCTTTTGTAGGAGCTAAAATATAAAATGATACCTTTCCTACTGTTTCTATTACAGATTCACTTAACATTTTAAAATCTCTTTTTAAACCTTCAGGACTGAAGAAAAGAGACTCCAATTATAATACCAGGGCTCTTAGTACAGGAAACTCTGCCTTTTTCTGTTTCTAGGTTTGCTTTCAATTGTTAGTCAATTATATGAATAAGTTTTTGATGTTTTTAAATGGATGTCATTTTAGATAAAACACATTTTTCTCTGTAAAAATCACTGGCATTGAGTAAGTGAAAAATAGGATAATTACCCTGTCTGTTCTCTTCATTAAACTGGGGGAAAATGGATGCAAAGACTAAAACTGGTCCCCAAAAGCATCTCATGGTGGTCATATTCAGTTCAGTTCAGTCGCTCAGTCGTGTCCAACTCCTTGAAACTCCATGAATCACAGCACGCCAGGCCTCCCTGTCCATTGCCAACTCCCGGAGTTCACCCAAAATCATGGCCACCGAGTCAGTGATGCCATCCAGCCATCTCATCCTCTGTCGTCCACTTCTCCTCCTGCCCCTATCCCTCCCAGCATCAGAGTCTTTTAAATGAGTCAACTCTTTGCATGAGATGGTCAAAGTACTGGAGTTTCAGCTTTAGCATCATTCCTTCCAAAGAACACCCAGGACCGATCTCCTTTAGAATGGACTGGTTGGATCTCCTTGCAGTCCAAGGGACTCTCAAGAGTCTTCTCCAGCACCACAGTTCAAAAGCATCACTTCTTCGGTGCTCAGCTTTCTTCACAGTCCAACTCTCACATCCATACATGACCAGTGGAAAAACATAGCCTTGACTAGACAGACCTTTGGTGGCAAAGTAATGTCTCTGCTTTTCAATATGCTGTCTAGGTTGGTCATAACTTTCCTTCCAAGGAGTAAGCGTCTTTTAATTTCATGGCTGCAGTCAACATCTGCAGTGATTTAGGATCCCCAAAAATAAAATCTGACACTGCTTCCACTGTTTCCCCATCTATTTCCCATGAAGTAATGGGACCAGATGCCATGATCTTCGTTTTTGAATGTTGAGCTTTAAGCCAACTTTTTCACTCTCCTCTTTCACTTTCATCAAGAGGCTTCTTAGCTCCTCTTCACTTTCTGCCATAAGGGTGGTGTCATCTGCATATCTGAGGTTATTGNTGTCCAGTTCTAACTGCTGCTTCCTGATCTGCATACAGGATTCTCAAGAGGCAGGTCAGGTGGTCTGGTATTTCCATCCTTTCCAGAATTTTCCACAGTTTATTGTGATCGACACAGTCAAAGGCTTTGGCATAGTCAATAATACCGCTGTATAAAAAGCTCATTTAAAGTAAAACAAAAATAATAATAAATAAATGATAAATGGTTAAAAAAAAAAATTAAGATATTTAGTGGAACAGCATACAAATGCTTTTAAAGAGAAAACTCGACACTAAGAACATCAGAGACCAATTAGCTAAAGATAACAAAGTTTTTATTTTCTTGTACTTGCAGAAAATTCTTTTATATGTTGTTCTCCAGGGAATCATCTCAACTCAGGGATCGAACTTGTGTCTCCTGCTTGGCAGGCTGATTCTTTACCACTGAGCCACCAGGGAAGACTCCTCTTACATAAAAGAGGAGTGAATACAGGGGTTTCAATTATGTCCATGTGAATACTATTATTATATTAATAATACTAATAACATTAATACATATACCAGGTATCATTCTAGCTGCATGTATGAATCATTTATTTCACATAACAATTTTATAGATTAATTATGGTTATTAACCTCTCTACCTGAACATTTATGTCAGATAAGAGAACCAAGGTTTTGGGTATAAAATCTTTATAAACTGTAGAGTTGATCAGGAAGAAAAACAGGATATGACCTAAGAATCTGACTTGACATTCTAACCATTCTGACAGTCTTGGCCTATTTGCACTGCTCAACCATGTGATTCAAAGGATGTGGAAAACCCTTCGCCCCTGACTCTTTTTCTGCTGTCCTTCTCCTGATGGGGCAGTGTTGCAGGGAAATTTTGTGTTTGTATTTCCTGATTGTTCTATGGTCTCAAATATCCATAATTTTGCCCAGTAAAGTCTCTGCGAAGAGACTGAACCTTGAAAGAGGTTTGCTGCCCCTCCCCACTGACTCCCCATCTCCTGCTGCAGGTGCAGCTGGAAAGCCCATTGTTTTTAATACTGAATTTAGAGAAAGGGTTTCCTCTGATAAAGATCCAAGCGGTTAGATGTAATTTAGAATATCGCTCTGGGTCCTAGTCCTTTGGAGTTGAGTCTAAGAATCCATAAGTTGTTCAAGTACCAGAACAACTGCATCAATTCCATAGATTCATCAGACTCTCAAAGCCCATCTGAGGGCTCTCCTAGACTCTCGGGTAAGAACTCTCGCTCTTGTGACTACCCCACATGCAGTGTCAAAAACACATCAATCATTTCTAACAGCTGAAAGCAGGCGGTACGCACAGGATCAGGCACACAGAATGGGTATACACCTGGCTTTGCCACCCACCAGCTCTATGACCTTGACAAGCTCTCTGCAAACTCCAATCCCCTCATCTCTAAAGTTGTCTTAATTCTAGTTACCATATCACAGTTGTTGGAGGTTTAATTACATAATGTGGTTTAATGCTTAACACAGTAAATACTCATGAAATACTTATGAAAATGGTGAAGACAGGATGATACAGATGTTTTTATCACTATGACATGATGAACCTTAATAAAACCAAGGAAAGGCTAAGGAGGCACCAGTTGTTTCATTTCTGGGGACAGAAAAGTAGAAACTGGCTTAAATGAATAAGCAGCAACTATTTGATTTGGAATAAACAAAGGCCTTCATGACGGCAATGATGAATTAATACTGATGTTATTCCTTTAAAGAAGTCACTAGATCGTAATAATAAAGACTCACAGTTTTGGAGACGGTCCTTTCATATTCTTTATTTAATCCAATCCTCACATAACTTTTCTGATAGTTATTATCATCACTGGCATTTTACAGATAAGAAAACCTGAGTTTGAAAGAAGTCAAGTGTTTTATTGACATTCATACTCCTGATACGCGGCACAGACAGAACTGGGATCTTATCCATTAGTTCTGAGCTCATTTTGAGAGAGGAAGAGAGAACAGGACCACAGAGGAGATCAGAGGGTAAGGTGACCTGAGCTCCCTAAAATGGGATAAAAACTCAACACTTCATTTTAAATTGGAAGTGCAACCTAGTATTTGAGGGGAACAACATCATCATCCAGTAGGGATTTTTCTTCTCTCTGAAAATCATTTTTCTTTAACAAGATGGTATTTTAATTTTGTTTCGTTTGTCTGTTGGAGGGGATGCAAATTTCCAAACAATTGAGCTTCTCATTCATCAGCTTTCTCCTGGGTGAGAGGAGTTATCCTAATTAAATGTAAACACATTTGGCAAATCTGTGTAGTGGTGTCCAAAAGTCTCCCATGATGATGTAAGCTGACATCAGAGTCCCCCCAAGTGTTTGCTTTGAATACCAAGTGAGTTCCATAAAGCCCAGACCCTACACAAGGATGAGCTTGAATATAATCAACTAACTTGTCCATTCCTGACAAAGACAATAGACAATTGCAAATTTTGGCTTCTGCTGAGGTGTCAGGATATCGTGTAGATGTTTCAAAGCCAATTAGTCCTATAATGACTTCCGGATTAGAGCTACCTTGTCAAAAGGAGAGAATCCGTCTACTGTAAAGAGGATAAAGAGGCCAAAAGATAGCTGTATTTATTTTTTCCCTTTTAATTGAAGTATAACTAATTTCTTTTTGTACAGCAAAGTGACACAGTTATATACATATACACATTGTTTTTAATATTATTTTCCATTATGGTTTATCCCAGGAGACTGAATGTAGTTCCCTGTGCTATACAGCAGGATTTTACTCTATCCATTCTATTGCATTTATCAACTTCAAACTCCCAATCATTCCTTTTCTACCCCCACTCGCCCTTGACAACCTCAAGTCTGATCTCTATGTCTGTGAGTCTATTTTCTAGGTAAGTTCATTGGTGCCATATTGTGGATTCCATATATAAGTACAGTACTTGCCTTTCTCTCTTGACTACTTCACTTAGTATAAGGATCTCCAGTTGTATCCATGCTGCTGCAAATGACATTATTTCATTCTTTTTGTGGCTGAGTAGTATTCCATTGTGGGACTTATTCAACAGAAGCTTTTGCACAGTAAAAGAAACCACAAAAAAAGTGAAAAGACAACCTATGGAATAGGAGAGAGTATTTGCAAATGATGCAGTCAACAAGGATTAATCTCCACAATATATAAACAACTCATACAACTCAACAAAAGTAACAAAACCAACCCAATTGAAAATGGGCAGAAGACCTTAATAGGCATTTCTCCAAAGACGACATACAGATAGTCAGCAGGCACATGAAAAGATGCTCAACATCACTAATTATTAGAGAAATGCAAATCAAAACTACAATGAGTACTTCCTCACACTGGTCAAAATAGCCATCTTTTTAAAAAATCTATGAATAACAAATTCTGGGGAGGGTGTGGAGAACCCTCCTACACTGTTGGTGGGACTGCAAGTTGGTGCAGCCACTATGAAAAACAGTATGAAGGTTTCTCAGAAAACTAAATATAGAGTTGCCATATTATCCAGCAATCCCACTCCTCGGCATCAGTTCAGTTCAGTTGCTCAGTTGTGTCCGACTCTTTGCGACCCCATGAGTCGCAGCACACCAGGCCTCCCTGTCCATCGCCAACTCCCGGAGTTCACCCAAACTCATGTCTATCAAGTCAGTGATGCCATCCAGCCATCTCATCCTTTGTCATCCACTTCTCCTCCTGCCCCCAATCCCTCCCAGCATCAGAGTCTTTTCCAATGAGTCAACTCTTTGCATGAGGTGGCCAAAGTACTGGAGTTTCAGCTTCAGCATCAGTCCTTCCAATGAACACCCGGGACTGATCTCCTTTAGAATGGACTGGTTGGATCTCCTTGCAGTCCAAGGGACTCACTCTCAAGAGTCTTCTCCAACACCACAGTTCAAAAGCATCAATTCTTCCGTGCTCAGCTTTCTTCACAGTCCATACATGGCCGCTGGAAAAACCATAGCCTTGACTAGATGGACCTTTGTTGGCACAGTGGTACTCCTAGGCATATACCCAGATAAAACTGTAACTCAAAAAGATGCATGCACTCCTATGCCCACAGCAGCACTATTCACAACAGCCAAGACACAGAAACAACTTAAATGTCCATGAACATTTAGGTTAAATGTCAGATGGATAAAGAAGAGTTAACTTATTTTTTCAGTTGCATTCTTTAAAAAAATACTAATTTATTTTAATTGGAGGATAATTACTTTACAATATTATAGTGGTTTTTTCCATACATTGACATGCATCAGCCATGGGGTACATGTGTTCCCCATCCTGAACCAACCTCCCACCTCCCTCCCCATTCCATCCCTCAGGGTTGTCCCAGTTCACTGAACCTGAGTCCCCTGTCTCATGCATTGAACCTGGACTGGCGATCTTTTCACATATAGTAATATATATGTTTCAATGCTATTTTCTCAAATTATCTCACCCTTGCCTTCTCCCACAGAGTCCAAAATCTGTTCTTTATCTTTGTGTCTCTTTTGCTGTCTCGCATATACGGTCATTGTTACCATCTTTCTGAATTCCATATATATGTGTTAATAAACTCTATTGGTGTTTTTCTTTCTGACTTATTTAACTCTGTATAATAGGCTCCAGTTTCATCCACCTCATTAGAACTGATTCAAATGCATTCTTTTTAATAGCTGAATAATATTCCATTGTGTATAAGTACCACAACTTTCTTATCCATTTGTCTGCTGATGGACAGCTAGGTTGCTTCCATATCCTAGCTATTGTAAACAGTGCTGTGATGAACATTGGGGTACATGTATCTGTTTCAATTCTGTTTTCCTCAGTGTGTATGCCCAGCAGTGGGATTGCTGGGTCATATGAAAGTTCTATTTCCAGTTTTTGCTAAAGAAAATCTCCACACTGTTCTCCATAGTGGCTGTACTAGTTTGCATTCCCACCAACAATATAAGAGGGTTCCCTTTTCTTCTCACCCTCTCCAGCATTTATTATTTGAAGACATTTTGATAGCAGCCATTCTGACTGGTGTGAGATAGTACCCTGTGGTTTTGATTTTCATTTCTCATAATGAGTGATGTTGAGCATCTTTTCAAATGTTTGTTAGCTATCTGTACATCAATTTGGAGAAATGTCTGTTTAGTTCTTTGGCCCAGTTTTTGATTGTGTCATTTATTTTTCTTGTATTGAGCTGTGTGAGCTGTGGTATATTTTTGAGATTCTTTGCCAGTTGCTTCATTTGCTATTATTTTCTCCAATTCTGTTATTTTCACCTTGCTTATAGGTTCGTTTGTTGTGCAGAAGCTTTTAAGTTTAATTAGGTTCTATTTGTTTATTTTTGCTTTTCTTTCCATTTCTCTGGGAGGAGGGTCATTGAGGATCCTACTGTGATTTATGTCAGAGAGTGTTTTGCCTATGTTTCCCTTTAGGAGTTTTACAGTTTCTGATCTTACATTTAGATCTTTAATCCATTTTGAGTTTATTTTTGTGTATGGTGTTAGAAAGTGTTCTAGTTTCATTCTTTTACAAGTGGTTGACCAGTTTTCCCAGCATCACTTGTTAAAGAGATTTGTCTTTTACCCATTGTATATTCCTGCCTCCTTTGTTGAAGATAAGGTGTCCACAGGTGCATAGGTTTTTCTCTGGACTTTCTATTCCATTGATCTATATTTCTGTCTTTGTGCCAGTACCATACTATCTTGATGACTATAGCTTTATAGTATAGTCTGAAGTCAGGCAGCTTGATTCCTCCAGTTCCATTCTTCTTTCTCAAGATTGCTTTGGCTTATTCAAAGTTTTTTATTTCCATACAAATTGTGAAATTATTTGTTCTAGTTCTGTGAAAAATACCATTGGAAGCTTGATAGGGATTGCACTGAATCTATAGAGTGCTTTGGGTTGTATACTCATTTTCACTATATTGATTCTTCCAATGCATGAACATGGTATATTTCTCCATCAATTTGTGTCATCTTTGATTTCTTTCAGTTACATTGTTATTGTAATTTGCAGACATCATTCAAGCAAACATTGTTCCATCTAGCTATGATGCATGGTAAGGCTGTAACATCTTTCATTTCCTTGTTACATCATGAACGTTTGGCCTCAAAAAATAATGATAGTTTACCTTAATTTGAATGCAGGACAGGAAGAGAGGGAGTGTTTTGAACATTTTTTGTATTCCTAGTTCTGAAGGGACAATTGGGTCAAGGACAAAATGTCCTCAGTGTGAACTATCAGTTAATGAGTAAATGGATTCCTCCCCAATACTGAAACTTGTTAAACCTGCAGTTTCAGTTTGGATTTAATTTGAAGCCAGTGTAAACTACTGTATGTAACTCAGCGTTTTCTGTCTCAAGAAAGGAACAATCAATACATGAACTCGAACTTTTGTGGGTCATCAGAAAATTTAAAACCTTTTCCCATGCTGGCAAAGACTGAAGGTAGGAGGAGAAGGGGATGACAGAGATGAGATGGCTGGATGGCATCACTAACTCAATGAGTTTGAGTAAACTCCAGGAGTTGGCGATGGCCAGGGAGGCCTGGCTTGCTGCAGTCTATGGGGTTGTAAAGAGTCAGACACAACTAAGCGACAGAACTGAACAAGTAATATCAAAATTTCTAGTAAGAGGAAAATGCACACCAAATTTTTCAGAGCAAACTCAGACAGGAGTTGGTAATTGTAAACTTTTTATTTTAAGCCATGAGGCTACATTAAGCCATGAGGTGCAGTGGCAAGAACTGGGAAAGTAAAGACAATGTGAGATAACTAGTGCTTAGGGACTCTGAATTATTTCAAATATTGAGGGAGATTTGCTATTAGACTTAGGTCTCTGAGTAAGTTAACAGATATTATTTCTATTTGGGGTATATAATATCAGCTATAGAAGAATTAAAATTATAAGGTATATCTCAAAGACCAATAATATCAATAACCAATATTTCTATTAATGCTTATGCTGTTTTATATAAACTATGCCATTAAATCTTTGCAGTCACCCTACAGAGTAGGTGCACATATGGTTTGATTTATGGGACACAGATGCTTAAAGAGCCAAAGAAACTTGATGAGAGGCACACGGCAGCTTTAAATGGCAGAGCCAAGAGTCAAGGGAAGGTCACCTGCCCCAGATATGAGCCCTCTCATCACTGGCCACACTGTCACTAAATCATTTAAGAAATCTCATTTAAGCTGCAGACAAAAGCTGAAATACCTTGGTGCAGTATATTCAATCTATCCAGAAATAATTGTCACGTTAGCTCTATCAAGTTGTCTGTGAAGATTTATTGCTATTTTTAATAAATGGACCCTCTATACACCTTGAGATAGTCTGCATGGTTTGCAGTTATTTACACAGGTCTTTAGTGNTGAATAACAAAGTTATGATGAAAGGCAGAGAAGATATAACAGCCACAGAGACAATAGCTACTAGTGTGGCAAGACAATAACTTTCCCTTTGACCTTCCTTGTATCTAGAGTAAAAAGGCTAAGACAATTAGATAAGCAATCTCTTTGATCTGAAGGAAAGATGCACATCAAGTCATCAAGAAATGATATTAACAGGAATCTATCCAGTAGACATTCACGCTGAGTGACACAGTTTCTGAGATGATGGTTCACAGCAGATAGAGTCGTGCTCTTCACACACTTTTTGCTGATCTAATTGTTGTGACTTTGAAGCTCAGGGTATCGATTCAGCTTCAGTAAAAATTAATGATCCACTTAGTTTTCTGTTATCCTATCTATCTAGAAATTATAAAGGCTACAACATACAGTAGAACAGTGGTTTCTAAATTCCTGGGGAACTCTTTCAAAATGAAGATCCAAATCCTATTCCTCTGAAATTCAGATTAGCTGATATAATGGATTTGGAGGGCAGAACGGGGGGAGAGTGGGAGGGTCGCCAACTATCTATTTTTTCTGATTATAGCATTTCATGTTTCCTTTAAGGAATCCTGCCTCTCCTCTGGGGCTTCCTGGGTGGTTCAGCAGGTAACGAATCTACCTGCAATGCAGGAGACATGAGTTTGATCCCTGGGTCGGGAAGATCCCCTAGAGGAGGAAATGGTCACCCACTCCAGTATTCTTGCCTGGAAAATCCCATGGACAGAGGAGCCTGGCAGGCTATATTTCATAGAGTCACAGTCAGATACAACTTAGCAACTAAGCACTACTTCTCCTGCATCTCAGTGATGTAGTTTGGATGGAACTGACTCTACTTTTCATCACAAGAGTGGGAACATGGCACAGCTCTGGCCAGCTTGAGCACTGCCCTGTAATGACCACATTGCATGGCTCAGCAGTGAGAAAATGAGACTCAGTAGTGAGCGCCTCGTGGGAGCTGTCAGGAAACAGACACCCTCTTCAGTCTAAGCACAGTGTGAACATAGGAAATAAGCCTGCTGCTGCCTGTAAGATGAGCCAGCAGAGTTCCAGCAAATATTCTGGTATCATTTTTGATCCTTCTGGATTGTCCTACATCTGAAGTAATCCTGGATTTTTACATTTAAATTCAATTTTGGATATTTACTAGTGCAACAGTCATAAATAACAATGTGTAAAATTATCAGTTTTTAAAAACCATACAAACCTTTCCAGTTGAGTTTCATGATCAGCCAAGTTCCAAAACCACTGTATGAAATATTTTAAAGCATATCTTAATGTATCTTCAAACATTCAAATTAGCACATTAAGAATGAATATAAGTTTATTCATAAAATGCAGTACTACTGAAAGGTTTGAGACACTTCCAGAACTTTAAAGATGTCAGAATTGGATCACAGAAAAAAAATAATTTATCAGGCTCTTAACGTGACAACAGAGGATGAGATGGTTGGATGGCATCACCAACTCAATGGACATGAGTATGAGTAAGCTCTCGGAGTTGGTGATGGACAGGGAAGCCTGGCGTGCTGCAGTCCATGGGTTTGCAAAGAGTCGGACACGACGAGCGACTGAACTAACATGTTGCATGAGCGTCACAAATGACTCTGTCAAAGGATGTAGACGTGAAACCAACCAATGTCTAGTTGGCTAGATCTCCCAGGACGGCCTCCTCCACCTATGAGGAGAGTCTTTAGGTTTACACAGAAGGAAATACTGAGTAAGACTGTAAAGCCCTTGGTCCTTCCTGGCAGTGGGAATGATGAACCACGTCTAGTCTTCGCTGCTTCACTATGATGTGGAAATTTGGCAAACATCATGGACTACCACCTGGACATCAATCTCAACAGCCAACTGGCTGTAAAATGTGGGCCTCCCCATGTGTATAAGGTGTACAATCACACTTATAGTGTCGAGCACGCAGTCTTGTGTAAGTCATAGAGGGGACTATACCTGGGTAGGGCAAACAAGGGCCTCTGCTATTCACAACTCCAGTCAGCTGCCTGAAATTGAAGTATAGTGATTTGTATATTATATATTTGTATATTGTATAACTGTATATTGATTTGTCTGGCCACTTTCTGATGTATTCTTAGAGGCATTTTTCTGATTTAAAAAAAATAGGCATCCAAACCTGTTGTTACATCCCTAATTCAACAACACAATGCATTTTGTAAATTAGAGCTTCATTATTATTTTGAAACACTAGACTTGGAAAAAATGTGATTGGATTGTAAATCCATCCACATTATCAAAACAAATTGAAAAGAAAGAGCTGTTATAATCTTTAAACCTAATTTGATATAATTCTTAAATGGGTATAAGATGAATTTGATTCTTTTATTATCTACTCCTGTG
>SJYQ01000471.1:408536-431827 GCA_006410935.1 Redunca redunca
CTTTTGAACTGTGGTGTTGAAGAAGACTCTTGAGAGTCCCTTGGACTGCAAGGAGATCCAACCAGTCCATTCTAAAGGAGATCAGCCCTGGGTGTTCTTTGGAAGGACTGATGCTAAAGCTGAAACTCCAGTACTTTGGCCACCTCATGTGAAGAGCTGACTCATTGGAAAAGACTCTGATGCTGGGAGGGATTTGGGGCAGGAGGAGAAGGGGATGACAGAGGATGAGATGGCTAGATGGCATCACTGACTCGATGGACATGGGTTTGGGTGAACTCCGGGAGTTGGTGATGGACAGGGAGGCCTGGTGTGCTACAATTCACGGGGTCACAAAAAGTTGGACAAGACTGAGCGACTGAACTGAACTGACTGATTCTCTCACCTTCACCATATCTTCTCAGAGAGGCTTTCTTTTGGTGTTCTCTTCTGTGTGTTTTATTTTGATGAAAATTTCTAAATGTTTGTACCGCTTAAAAATTAGCTCTTACATGCAATTTTTATGTCACTATTTCTTTGATTCCAGATATGACTCAGTCACATGAAGCAAAGATCTAAACCCAAATCAATTTTGCATGGTGCCTTTATAAAAAAAGCCTCAAGAGAAACACAAATTACCACTTTATTTCTTCAGATCTCAAAAGAATTCCTTTGATATAGCAGGATCATATCAGACAGTATGCCGCTGCTGCTGCTGCCTAGTCGCTTCAGTCGTGTCTGACTCTGTGTGACCCCATAGACAGCAGCCCACCAGGCTCCCCCGTCCCTGGGATTCTCCAGGCAAGAACACTAGGGTGGGTTGCCATTTCCTTCTCCAATGTATGAAAGTGAAAAGTGAAAGTGAAGTCGCTCAGTCATGTCCAACTCTGTGCGACCCCATGGACTGCAGCCCACCAGGCTCCTCTGTCCATGGGATTTTCCAGGCAAGAGTACTGGAGTGAGGTGCCATTGCCTTCTCCATCAGACAGTATAGCCTAGGTTATATGCTGCTATAACAAACTCAAGAACTCAGTGGCTTATAGCAGATGTTATTAAAATATGGTCTACAGGATGGATTTGGCTGCTGCCCACTTTTACAAGTAAAGTTTTATTGAAACAGAACCATGCTCTTTTTTATTTTTGGCTTATTGTCCCTGACTACTTTTTTTGCTACAATGGCAGAGTTGCATAGTGTGGCAGAGACTGTATGACCTAAAAAGAGTCAAAAACATTGTCTTTCCTGTCTTCTTCAGAAAACATTTGGTAACCTATGCTTATAATGGCACCCCACTCCAGTACTCTTGCCTGGAAAATCCCATGGATGGAGGAGCCTGGTAGGCTGCAGTCCATGAGGTCACTAAGAGTCAGACACAACTGAGTGACTTCACTTTGACTTTTCACTTTCATGCATTGGAGAAGGAAATGGCAACCCACTCCAGTGTTCTTGGCTGGAGAATCCCAGGGACAGGGGAGCCTGGTGGGCTGCCATCTATGGGGTCGCATAGAGTCAGACACGACTGAAGAGACTTAGCAGCAGCAGCTTATAATAATAAAGTCTATCACTTAGGTTTCATGAAGAACACAGGCTGAAGGTCATTCAGGGTGCTAGGATGAGTGACTCTCCATCCTTTCAATGCCAAAATGGATTAGCCAAAGGAGAACAGAGCATGGGGAGGTGTGCCAACTCTTAAATGCATCTCTTTTACTTACTTTTCACTAGCCAAAGCAAGTTGTGTGACCCTGACTGACTTCAATACAGTAGGAAGTGCTCTGGGTAGGGGCAACCGAAAGAATAACTGCACATCCTTAAAAATCTACTTCTAAACATACAAATAAAAAACTCAGCAATCCAGACACACAATTTCACTTTGAAAGGGCTCAGAAAACTACTAAAAGGTATTTTTTAAGCATCTACCATATGGTCATTAAAAGGGTGGCAGAAAATACTTTATGTCACTGTCACTGGTCAAAATCCACAAAAATAAAAATCATACTCTGCAAGAAGTTGACTTTTCCAAAAAACTGTGATGTTTCAGATTAAAGAAAAAGACTGTATGTCCAGGATAAACATCCTACTGGTGTTCTTTAAATAATTTCTTTTAAAATTTTCAACAACAAAAAGAACTTTAGCTTTCCACTTTAAAAATTGGGATATTATGGCAATTTAATTACTCATTGAAAGTCACTCAGTCATGTCCAACTCTTTGTACCCCCATGGACTGCAGCTTGCAGGGCTCCTTTGTCCATGGGATTCTCTAGGCAAGTATACTGGAGTGGGTTCCCTTCTCCAGAGGATCTTCCCCACTCAGGAATTGAACCAGGGTCTCCTGCATTGCACGCAGTTTCTTTACCAGTAGAGCTACTAGGGAAGCCCCAATTACTCATTGGGTCATTTTAAAAAACTAGTGTCTCCATCTTATGGACTCAGCATATTGTTAATATTAAAGAAAACAAACACTGTTTCATTTACACAAAAGCAGGCAGAAAACATGAAAACAGCAGAATCGCTTCCCCTCTCCTGTAAACAGGCTCACACCTCCTTTACCAGCAAAACAAAACCACATTCCTCCTGTCACCTCCCCACATTTGGTCTCCACTAATGCTGCTTCTTGACCATCGAAGTCTCTGGAAGAATAATTTACAGAACAACCCAACCCAACAGTCTCTTGCCTGTCAGAGAAAATAACACTCAGAAATATTTTACCTTGAAAAATACCTCTTTTCATGTACTCCAAAGGCCCAATATGTATCCCCCCATTCTTCTTTTACCTCAAAATAATTCTGTCTACATCCTGTATTAAACTCTTTTTTTAAATAATCACATTTACTAAGATGTTACTCACTAAATTTCCTCTAATAAACTTAATGTTATTGTCTATTCTTGACAACCCGTTTCATTTTAGGCAATTACCATCTCTATGCAATTGACTCCCAAATCTGCAACTTCATGCTGCAACCCATTTCCAAATTATCATCCCCCAGCAAGCAACGGAAAATGAATTCATTGTTGCCTTCCTCAGTCTGACTTCTTGCTGACTTCCTTCCTTGTGTTAGGGTATTACACAGATCACCCAGGTTCCAAGCCTTTGTTCCTACATCTCCTTCCAGGTCTAATCCATTGCTAAGCCCTGTAGGTTCCAGAGCCATAATTTCCTGTTTTATCCCCCTTGCCAATACCTTTTTAGGACCAACATAATTGCAAATTTTGAACACTGCAATATATTCCTGCCTGGTTTTTCTGTGTTGAGTCTCTGCAGCACCAAGCTATCCTTTGTGACACTAGATTACTTCTTCCAACCTGCTATTATTTTAGGTCAAAACTATTCGACTACTAACCACAATACAAATCATTGGGCTAGACATCTAAGGCTTCCTCCCTCCATCTCTTCTCCAGACTACTTACCCAACACATGCCATATATTTTATATTGCATATATTAGCATACATTAACCAATTTGAATTATTGTCTCTTGATTTTCCATGCCCTTGCTGCTCCTCAATCTGTTCACGGCCCTGGGAATGCCCTTCCCTGATACCATGTCATTAAGTGCCAAGGCTTGTATCATTATGAGACCTGCTCCTTTTTGATACCTCTATCTCCTTCCTCATCCTTAGTTTGCTCTTCTGTCTTTCCCTGCTCTCCTCTGTGTCCCAGAAAGCTGACCTCACTCACTGCATTATCTAACCTCCCACAGTAGCAGAGTGTGAGTTGGCCTTGGCCAGTGGGATGCAGCAGCAAGAAATGAGAGGGCGAGAAGAGAGAGAGTTGGAGATACTTCTCCCTCTCTCCTTGTTTGAGGCCATGTTTGCAGGCAGTGCCTGCCTTTCCTGATGATGCCAGCTCCTGTGGGGCAGGTCTCCATGCCTTTCTCCTCAGCTGGCTTCAGGAAACCATTTCCTCTCCTGGCCGCTTTAGGGCCAATAGCTTCCCATGATTGCTACTTCTGCAACCTCAACATCCCTTTTTAGCTCCCTTGAACCCACCCAGACCTCTAAAAATAGTTTCTTCATTAAAGTTTTTTGAATCATCTGAGTTGGATTCTGTTCCCTGTTGGCAGCCTTATTGATACGAAGCGGTGACATAACCCACTTATGAGCCACCAAAGGCAATTTCTTCCCGTTTTGGTGACCTATGGCCAGTTCTGCATTGCATTTCTGTCATATGTATGTGCAAAGCATCTCTTCCATTTGACTGTAAGTGGTTTCTAGTTAAATATTTATCTTTAAGACTCCAAATAATCAACAGACTGTCTGGCACATACAGAGACTCAATAAATACTTGTTAAATTGAGTTTACTGAATAGTAGTAAATTATGTCACAGAACACACAGCACAATAGACAAGGCCTGGAAAGAATATTAAGAGCAATTTTTTGACAAATGCCCACTTTCAAAACTAACATACATCTATTTGTGGCTACACTCGTAATCTCCCAGTATCCTGTCTTTCCACTTCTGCCTTTGTTTCGGTGACAATACTTCCTTCTCCATCTTCCTGTTTCTAGCTCTCCGAATCCTCTTTTAGTTTCCCCTTAAATGCCAAAATTGAGGAAACAAAATGTTTATTAACATGTCTATATTCCCCACTAGTAACTTTGAAAACTGGGATAAGAGTAGTAACTTTTACATGTCTTGGATGTCTGGCATTTGGAAGAAAAAAGAACAAGTATGTATGTATTTTTTCTATGTAATTCTTAATTACAGTCTCCTAATCCAGAATTAATGGACCTTAACAAGTAAAATTTACTCATTTTTGGATTACTGCCCCCCACTCCCCGAAAGAATATGTGAAATTGTACCATTAGATTTGTTTGCTTGCTTTGAATGTATTTTCTCCTCATGAAACTTTTAAATATCAATGAAGCAAAGGAGTAAAGTATATGGCTAGATGACCTCCATCATTCACAGATTTTGGCAAAATAAAGATCAAATCCTAAATCTCACCACCTGCCTTCAGTTTCTAAGGAATTCAAGATAAAAGGGGAAGCTGGGAAGGGCTTGCCTGTATCTAGCTCTCAAGAAATCCAAGAGATGGCCCCTAATGGCATAAACAATTAACTGCTCTGTTAAGACACAGCCTGTTAGGAATGAAAGAATATAGATAAAGAGGAAGTGGGAGAGTCAGCTGGCATCTTGTGCTCTAGGAAGTCACAGAAAAAGAGCAACCTAGGGATGAGAATCTCTTAAGATAATGGAAGCAACTGCTATTCACATTTCTGAATGTTTAGCCAGTGTTCCAGGAGAAGACACATTAGCACATCTGAGTCTTCCTCTTTTATCCTGGAAGTTGTATTTCTGGTCATGCATCCCAAGAGAATATTAGCTTTTCTCACAGCTCTGTTACACTGATGACTCATATGGGTGAGTGATCAATAAGACCTCAGTGTTCCTCTAACCAATAACACTCCTGAAGTCATGAGTTATTGACTTCTTGAACTTAAATTTTGGAACTCCTGCCTATCCACATTCACTCCTGGCTTCTTTGGTTTGGACAATTCCCTTTACAGTACTTTGTGGTTTTAGATATCTTAGGTATTTGTCATCATAATTGTTAATAGGTGTATGATCCAGAGTAATGATTTGGAAAAAGGAAGAGAGGTCCTAACAGGAAGAAGGAAGTCTGAGATAAGCTTAAGTCTTTCCCTCATTTATGGTGGACAGCAACATAGCAGAATAAGGAATAAAATACTGGGTCCTTCCCCTAACCAGCTGTCACCACAGGCAATTCACCTCATCTAATGACCCTGAGTTTTCTCACTTATAAACATAATACAGTAGCCTTTAAAATTTTTCATGTTGTGGAGTTACTATTCTATGTTGGTCTAAGTAGTATTAATAGCATGAGTAAATCCGGTCAGGTATATGGAGTATATTAAACGTTGAAACGATATTTCTTCTGGTCTAAAGAATAGTCTTCCAAACTGCTTTTGGAACATATAAACACCTTCAAATGATGTTTCTTAGGTGTATTCCACAGACCACTACCTCTAGAAGCTTTGTGTAGATGGGTTATTTTGTTGATTGACTTTGAGAAATATGGTACATTCTCCCCACCTCATGCCCACTTTGAGAGCTTCATAGCATATCTCATTTAAGAAATCCCTTCCTGAAGATGTGTATTCAGTTAAAATATCATTTTAAAAAATGACAGGAAATCAGGAGCTTTATTTGGCAATAATATCTATTAATATCTCAAGAATCAACTTTAGTCTTTGAGAAATACTGCCTTAGGAACATTTATTTACATGACCTAACAACAATCTGATCTTTCATGTACATGGAGTGAAAACACTGCCAACTTTCTTGATAATTTGCAATTCAAAAGACAGAAAATATAAATGATTTGGAACTCATAGTCCACATGAAAAAGTTGGCACAGTATGAGAATTTCCTGTTTGGAAGATCTGCAAATGAAAATTATAATACCTCAATCTCTAACACTGTTATAAAATAGAAAACAAATGATATGAAACATTGTAAAGTTCTGTATGGAAAAAACACAGTAAGTATATGTTATTCTGTATACTGAGCTAGAGTTGAGAAGTGCTGATTCTTTAAGCTTTTACAGTTAATAATTATAACATTTAGACCTGTCATTAGGAGACTCAGTAGGAAAACAAACACAGTGCTTTAAGAAAGTTAATACCTTCAGTGACTGGACAGAATTCTCAGAGAACACTGGGTTCATCTGGTGCTTGCTGGAACTTCTGATGATCACTCAAAAAGGTCCAGCTGCTAATTTCTAAAAGAGCGGTCCAAAATGACCACGATGACTGATGAAAGCTTGAATTCCTGTAGCTCCCCTAAGTGCCAGACTGATTCTCAGGGCCAATTCACAAAGGAAAGCAGTCTAACTCTATGGGCCTTGAAGGTTACACTATTTTTCTGAAAAGAAGCAAAAGTACCAAAAAGATGATCTCTGTTTCCACAGTTACCAACCTGATCCAGACCACTGTCAGGGCTTCCCTGGACCGTGTCCAAGTCTTCTTCCTGTCTCTTTTCTTCCAGAAATCTTCCCACATTGGGCCCTAATACTCTACTCTTCATATAGCACTCACTGCTACATTTTAAACATGGTAATCTGATCATGCCACTTTCTGTGAAAATCTCTCTACCAGCCTACCACCGCACTTGGGAAACAGTGGTACAAGGCACAAGGCATTCGCCTGGAACAGTTCTCAAACATTCCCTTGGTGTCCTTCCACCCCTCTCCTGTCGGCTTCTTCAACACCTCCAGCTCACTCAAGTTTCAACTCAGCTGGCTCGATCTTAGAGAAGTCTTCCTTGCCCATGTGTTGCAGGGAGGAAGCCAATTCTGATTTCGTGTTGGAACTGTTTTTTGACTTGCTTTTTGTTGATTTTATTATTATAATCATACAGAATGGCCTGCCTCAGAGAATTCTGCCCCTCAAACTAGAGTGCCTTTGTTAAGAACCCTGTCCACCTGTGGATGGCAGGAAGGAAGAGATTAATACATCCCCTGCCTGAGGCTTGCCATTCCAGGATATGTTTGAAGATTAATGGCCTTTTCACTTTGCTTCCTAACCTCCCCTCATTTCTGATCTGTAACAGAACCTGGCATCCAGACCCCATATGATGGTTATTTTGAGGTGCTAGCTTGCCATCTTCTTGGTCTTCCAACTCCCCAATTAAAGTCTCTTCCTTGCCTCAAACCTTGTCTCTAGGAATATTGGCCTATTGTGCAATGAGCAGAGCGAGGCTGGACTCTGTAACACACCTTGTTTAAGATAATGTCAGCTATTTTCAATAAACTTATCAAATTTGAGTTTCTTTGCAGCAGTGACACATTTTAAAACTATTTTCTTTTTACTATTTGCCTGTTGTCTGTCTCCCCCATCACTAGAATGTTAGTGCCCTAAATGCAGGGAAATTGTCTGCATTTTTCACCATTTTGCTTTGGGAACTCTTGTGTGTCCTTACCACATAGCAAGTACCCAGAAGCAATTGTCCATAAGCTAGAAAGGAAGGCTAGAAGGAAGGAGGGCAAAAGGCAAATAGGGAGGGAGGTGAAAGGAAAGGAAGGGAAGCGAGAGAGGCGAAAAATAAACTGGAAAAAAAAAGGTTTAAGAGGGATGGGGAGGAGACAAAACTGTATCTGAATGGGTGAAGAACTAAGTAACAGATTTCAGGATTAAGTTTGGAAAAATACATCATGCATTAATTAATTTAGCATTTATTAAGTGCTTGCAAAGTAACAGGACTTATGCTAAGAATTTTAAGTATGGAGATGAAAGGCCTGATACTTCTGGTCTAGGAGCTCACTTGCTCACTAGAGAGGGAAAAAAGAGGTGAATGACAGAGGGGTGAAGAGTGCTAAGATGGAAACACGGAAAGAACAGCTCTGACACTCAGAAGAGGATCTCTGACCCTCACACAGAGTTCACGAAGCCGCGCAGGCTTCCTGAAAAATGGAATTCTAATGAGCACACAGACGTCAGTCATGTGAAAAATGGCAAGTGTCTATTCCAGACATGGGTTCAGAGGAGCAGAAGCAAAGAGTGCTTAGAAAATCATCATGGTTAATTCCATGATCATGAAATACCTAGTCAGGTGGGAGACAGAAGCCAGGTATGAACCTCAACAAGTGACCCCATAGCAAGTGAGGAAAACAAGTAATGAGTTTTGGGAATTAAATAAATGCTTATGGTGGGATTACTGGGAGTTTTGAAAGTCCCTAACTAGGTGAAGAAAGCTGAGCGCTGAAGAAGTGATGCTTTCAAACTGTGGTGTTGGAGAAGACTCCTGAGAGTCCCTTGGACTGCAAGGAGATCCAACCAGTCCTTTCTAAAGGAGATCAGTCCTGGGTGTTCATTGGAAGGACTGATGCTGAGGTTGAAACTCATATACTTTGGCCACCTCATGCAAAAAGTTGACTCATTGGAAAAGACCCTGATGCTGGGAGGGATTTGGGGCAGGAGGAGAAGGGGACGACAGAGGATGAGATGGCTGGATGGCATCACTGACTCGATGGACATGAGTTTGGGTGAACTCCGGGAGCTGGTGATGGACAGGGAGGCCTGGCATGCTGCAATTCACGGGGTCGCAGAGAGTCGGACATGACTGAGCGACTGAACTGAACTGAACTAGGTGAATGTGAGTCTTGATGACATCTCTAGAGAGGCTCTTCTCACACATTATTTTAGAAAAATATTGAGGTACCACATGTATCTTTATAAACTTACCCCTTTGGTGTCAAGCTCCTTCCCAGAGTTGACACTTGTCCTTGGTACATAGAGACCAAAGGGTTTGTGCCAGGACCTGCATCCCTTTCCTTTCCACCTCAGCTGTGGAAGAGTGGAAAGGGACATGGAGCCCAGTGGGCAAACAGGGATCCCTGGTCTACCTTTTATGAGCCCTGTGACACTGGGCAAGTCATGTAACCCTTCAGTTTCGTCTATAGCACAGAACCCATAAGGCACACCTACAAGCATCTGGTAGGGATTAAACAACATGATTCTTGTGTAAATAGCTTGGAAATGTACCCTGACAATGTGATGAATGACAGAAAAACAAAGGGAAGTGTGAACCTTGCCTCCAGCAGTGGCCGCAGCCTCTGTGGTCTGTCTGAAGCTGAAGAAAAAGATGAGGAACTGAAAAGGGCTGCTTTTCTTCCATAAACATATACACAACCTGTTTGGCACATGCAGACCCATCATCATGAAATGCACTAAGTCATCAGCCTACTTTCTAGGTCCAAATGGGGAAAGGCTTAATTCTAGTCCAGAAACAGCTTCTCGACAGTCTATGGCCTCACTTTTCTTGCACTTTATTTTCTGGCAAACTCTGACCTCAGAACCATCATCAGAATGTGCAGTGTACCAGAAGGGCGGTCTGACAATTTCCCTTTATAAAGGTTAAAGAAAACATTCAGGATGACTGCAATATGCAGAAGAATGTCTGTTCTACCACAAAATAGATGGAGATGTGTTCTCAGTGGGTATGGGATGTGTGTGGGGGGATGAAAGGAGCTTTGGGAAGAAAAAAACTTAGTTTCTGTATCATAGATACAGTACTTTTTACTATGATTACTATGAAATGCCTGGCAATCAATCATTAATGAAAATAGATTGTGGATGAGTTCAATAAATGTTGATGGAATGAAATCTATCTGTTCCTTAATAAGGACTGTCATTTTAACACATCGACTTTTAAAAGAATTAAGGAATACATATGAGACAGCAGGATTATCAACGGAAGAGATTTTAATTGTACTGATGAAATAGTATTCCTTTTCCCCACTCTGCTTTTTGTCATAAAAGAGGTCCTTGGACAGCAAGGAGATCAAACCAGTCAATTCTAAAGGAAGGACTGATGCTGAAGCTGAAGCTCCAATACTCTGGCCACCTGATGCGAAGAACTGACTCACTGGAAAAGACCCTGATGCTGGGAAAGATTGAAGGCAGGAGGAGAAGGGGACAACAGAGGATGAGATGGGTGGATGATATCACCAATTCAATGGGCATGAGTTTGAACAATTTCGGGAGCTGGTGATGGACAGGGAAGCCTGGTGTGCTGCAGTCCACGGAGTTTCAGAGTCGGACACAACTGAGGGACTGAACTGAAACTGGTAAAATAGTAATAATAATATAGGTACATTCATTGAGTGATTGGATTTATAAATCACTTTCTTAACCATAAAGGTATACTGTCCCCAAGACAAGGTACCAATTTTAGCCAGGTTCACTGGAGATAATTGTTTAAAGAATATATGAAGGTCCTTAAATACCAAATGTGGCAGAGAAGCAAGAGAAATATTTTTGAGCAGGTGAGCTTTGATTTGTCCTTGAGGTTATGCCATGAAAGTGTCCACCTGTCATTGTCCTATGGTGGTAGAAGGTCTTTGTTCTATAAGAAAACAAACCATGCAAGGATGATTTTGGTAGTTTTATGGATTAAATGAGGCAGTCTTTTTTGTAAAATCAATTTTTGGCACTGAGAAAACAAAACAAAAAAAGTCATTTGAGAGTAGAACTGTAGATAGAGTTTAATGTATTTAAATCTTCAAACAGGAATTTTACAAAAGTGGGGTTCTTCCACAATGTTTAACTTGTAGATGAAATGCACTGTTCACAATGTCAAGCCAGAAAACAGAAATACTCTACCATGATTTACAGGTTTGTAACGCTCCACTGAAACATGAAACTCTGTTGTTTGTTTTAATAAACCTTGAGCTCATTTTACATATGACAATTATGCTAAACAACGAAACCCTTGGTAAACACCCAATTCACAAAGTGTCACTGATGTGTCCCTTTAGTACTCTTGACAAATCAACTTTCTGAAACCATTAAGCAGGGTAAAACCCTTCCTTCTGCCAACCCACAAAGATTCCTAAACACAGAAACCCTGAAAGTTTTCCTTGGTGGGTTTATGTCAGTTCCTGTTCTACTCCAGTATGGTTAATATCAGATTTAAATTGTCTTGAAAATGAAACTATTATCCTGAAAATGAACCATTCATAACTTATCATTTCCCCTTTTTATTAATTAACTTGGCAACTTTTCTTCCAAATAGTCTTGAATAGTCAGAGACATATATCACTTTTTAGTGGTTTGTGCTTGGGCCTAAATTTTCTAGCCTATTACTTCTGCAATCCTTCATTTTTGCATATTCAGGGAAAGGATAAAAATCAATAAAAGTAGAATTTCTAAAAGAAAAGTAGAGATGACTTGATAATCAAAAATAATTAAAGAATAATTTTTGCCACCAATTTGTTTTCAAAAGCCAATATGAACAATTCCATTTTTGAGTATTTACTCTAGGAAAATGAGGAAGTGTTATGCATACAAAATCCTGTATATAAATAGCCCTAATAGCTTTATGTATAACATCCTGAAATTGGAAAAAACCCAAATGTTCTTTATGGATGAATGAATAAACAAACTGTGGTATATCCTTAAATGGAATACTACTCAGCAATAATAAATAAGCTAGAAATGCACAAACTTGGATGAATCTCAAAGGCATTATGCTGAATGAAAAATGCCAGTTTCATACTGTAAGCTTCCATTGATATGAAATTTTTTATAGTGATGAATAACAGATGGGTGGTTTGCTCAAGGTCAGTAGTTGGGGGAGACTCTGACCATGCAGGGCTGCCTTAAGGGAGGATTTTTCTGGAGGGTAACAGAATTGTTTTGTTTCCTGACTGATGTTTCCACTGATCTATACATGTATCAAGTTCAAAGAACTATATACACCAAAATCAGTTTCACTGTGCCATAATTTAAAAAGGAAAGTTAGAGGGGAAAAATGTCTTATAGTTGGTTTTAACATGCTATGTGCTATTCTCTCCCCACTGACTTCCTTTACCATGTATCCTGACAGATCAAAATATAATTTCAGGAAAAAATACACAGTCCTGTCCTGTAGTCTAGCAAACCTGAGGCTATCAATCTGAGGGAGATAAGTGACCAGAGAATCACATGAGAGGGAGACTATTTCCCTCCACCAAGGAGAACAACAATGCTCCAAGTAATTACCCTGCAACGCCATCTTCACATCCAAGACAGACCAACACCAGCCTGTGGAAAAAGACGATTATTTATAAAAGGAATGAAGGACACTTCTGGAGCCTCATTTAAATAATTTTGGGCAGGGATGGGAAGATGCCATTGTCTTCTTCCAAGGCCCTTATTCACCTTCAACAAAGAAAGCGCTGGAGGAAAACACCCACAGTGGGGAAAAAAAGCCCAGAAATTGTGGTGAATTACATAATATGCTTAAATTTAGCCTGTGCATGTAACTATATTAGATTTTTAAAGCCAAGATATTTTCCCCTAAAATAACACATCTGAATTATAAATGAATCACACATTTATTATTTAAATATCAAAAATATGTAATCCAGAAGTCAGCTGGGTCCTAACATCCTTCAGAGTTTTGGTGAAACTTAAGACTCCCTGTCTGTCTTCACCTGTGTATCCATTGCATCTAACTTAGTTTTGTTCTAAGGCAGGTTAAAGTTTAGCTCAAGCAAGGCTTTGCATCAGGGAAAAATCCCTTCCTAAGATAGCATTTCATTACTTCAGTAATTTCACCAGCTTACACTGCACATGTCATGAAGAGGGGCCATCTCCCCAAGTCTATAGCCTTTTTTCAACTCTCCAGCTTCAAGTTTTCTATGTTCTCTTGCTTCTTTTCCAGGGTAACAACCAACTCCTATTTTCTGTTTCCAGTAGGGAAACTCACTCAGAACCGATATTCTTGGTGGGAATTACATGGGCACAGCCACCATGGAGAAAAGTATGGAGATTCCTCAAAAAAACAGAACTATCATATGATCCTGCAATTCCATTCTTGGGCATATATCTGGAGAAAACCATTAATCTGAAAAGATATTTGCACCCCAATGTTCATTTTAGCACTCTTTATAATAGTCCGGACATTAAAGCAACCTAAATGTCCTTCGAAAGAAGAATGGATAAAGAAGATGTGATACATATACACAATGGAATTAGTACCCAGCCATAAAAAAAGAATAAAATAACGCCATTTGCAGTGACATGGATAGACCTAGAGACTGTCATAGTAAGTATGTCAGACAGAGAAAGACAAGTATGATATCACTTATATGTGAAATCTAAAAAATAGTAAAATGAACCTGTTTACAAAATAGAAAGTGAGTCACAGATGTAGAAACTAAGAGTTATGGGGGGGGCATGATAAATTGGGAGACTGGGATTGACATATATACACTACTATATATAAAATAGATAATAAGAACCTACTGCATAGCACCGGGGACTATACTGAATACTCTAGTGACCTATATGGGAAAAGGATCCCAAAGAGAGGGTATGTATGTACGTATGCATGTGTGTGTGATATATATGATTATATGATTCACTTTGTTATTCACTAGAAACTAACACAACATTGTAAATCAACTACACTCCAATAAGATAACTTTAAAGAAAGTGAAATGGATACATAAATTGGGGTGTATTCATAAGTTATTCACTTTATGAATGACTGCTATTCAAGAATAACAATAATAATCCACCCACCACAATAAAATGCAAAGCATTTTTAGGTACCACAATAGCATCTGCAAAGCCTCATTTCTGCCTTTCCACCACTCTCAATGGCTGATGTACATTATGCTCCATTTTACAAAGGAGGAAAGTAAGGCTCCAGATGCCAGGACCAGGACATAGAGAAACCAAAACTGGAAAAGCCATCCTCTGACTCTGCGTCCAGCTCCGCCTGAAATGTTTCACCAGTACACTGCCCTGCTGCAGATGCAGACTTGCCATTGAGTTGCCCTTCAAGAAGTAATTTGCTGTCCAAGTGCAAGGGCTGTGATTTGCTAACAGCCTCTTTGTTGGCTTCATCAGGATCCCCCTCAGCTTTTGAGCTGAGTTCAAGCTATTCTAGGTGCAAACGACTGTACAAGGGGGGTGGCACAAGGACATCCCCATTTCTGCTGGGCATAAGATGCTTCTAGACACCTGCCTTTGCTCCAAGGCTGCCCACTGGACTGGCACAGATGCCTCTGATCTAAGACGCGGCCTGATGGCTCCCCCTGCCCATTCTTGACTCCTTTCTTTTAGTCCCACAGGTTCCTCTATAACAGACCTTTTGCACTACTGTCTTCATCTCAGCATCCACCTTTCAGAAAATCCAAACCAGCACATGCCAACAGATGATACCCAACGGCCAGAGGGGTGGCACTGTGTGGAAAGTAAGTGAAAGCAAGGGACCTCACCAGATAAGCTGTATCATATATTTCTGAACAACTCTGCAAAAATGACAGTTTTGTTTTTTTTTTTCCTTCTTCACCTCATCTTCTGCCTTCTTTCAGAAGACTTAGGGACAAAGAAAATCAGAACTCTCTCACTGTGTAAAACAAGTTTTCCACAGGGCTGAAAAAATTTGAGGAAGAGGCTACACAATCAAAATCTAATTCAGAGAAAATTCACAGGAGTATTTTAATAATTGAGTGCCTTTCTGCCTTGGGATTCCAAAAACACTTCAAAAGGGAATGGTACTGCATGTTCTGACATCAGTGAGGTGAGAAAAACATCATTTAATGCAACCCACATAACTGTTGGAAGTTTGTGCTGATAGTAAAAATCTCCTTTACAAATTTAGCTGGAAAAGATGACAAAGATTCAGATACCTCAAATATAAAACAGAGACAATAACAATAATACCTGCTTAGTTATGTGAGGATTAAATGAGAAAATATACTGTAAAAAGTTTGGTACAATGTTTGATAAGCATTAGTTGCTATTATCATTTTTACACTAAAGAAGTGCAATAAAAACTGTCCTTTAAAAATCTAATTTCTAGGTTTTAGTTTGAGTAAAATGTCTGTGATGACATCTTTAGAAGTTGATACTTTAGTTTTATTCAATAGGACTTTTCACTTCATTTCTTAAAGGGGTTTCTTAATGTACATCCTGTCTCCATTAAGTGAGTGAATGAATGAATAAAAATACATAGTAAAAAAAAGCAGAATATGGAGCTAAATATACATAAATGCAAACATATATGGAAGCTAGTATTCATATGTCAAAAATGTATTCAAGTTAAACATTTTGCAATGCATAATCTTGAACTTTTGTTTCCCCCTGTAAGAGACACCTTTGGAATGAGTTGGGCCTGAGGATGAAACACCAGTAATGTAGCAAATGCCAATATCTTTATTGTGATGGCAATACTGAGCTTTTGTAAGAGAAATGTTCTTGTGTGTGAGATCTAAAAATATTCATGGCTCAGCTGGACAATAAAAAAGGGTGAGCACCAAAGAATTGATGCCTTTAAACTGTGATGCTGGAATAGACTCTTTAGAGTCCCTTGGACAGAAAGGAGATCACACCAGTCAATGCTAAAGGAAATCAACCCTGAATATTCATTGGAAGGACTGATGCTGAAGCTGAAGCTCCAATACTTTGGCCACCTGACACAAACAGGCAACTCACTGGAAAAGACCCTGATGCTGGGAAAGACGGAAAGCAGGAAAAGGGGACAAGAGAGGATGAGATGATTAGACGGCATCACCGACTCAATGAACATGAATTTGAACAAAATCCAGGATGGGTGATGGACAGGGAAGTCTGGCATGCTGCAGTCCATGGGTTCATAAACAATAGACATGACTGAGCGACTGAACAACAACAATATGGGCATTAGGAGGCAAACTGATATTCACAGGGTTCTCAATAAAAATTATTTCTTTAAACCTTTTAAGTTTGCAATTGTTTCAAAATAATAAAAGGCCAAAATACCCACTACATTTTTACTTCCTTTTTGTTGATGCATATGGCTTGAAGCCAACGTTTTTAAAATATGCATACTGATTAGGATTTATTAAAAAAGAGTATTGCTGTTTTTGATACTTATTTGTTTTAAACTCAAGAAATTACCTTTGAAGACAAAATAAGAAGTTTGAACCCAGTGATTTACCTGGGAGGCCTGGCTAACCCTGGTTTGACAGATAAACAGCCCCTAATTATACTCCAGTGATTTAGACATTAGACCCAGTCTGTAGATCAGAAAGAAAAGTCTTGGAGCCGGTTTCAGGGGGTGAGGCTGTCTTTCTGAGGCTGAAAGATGCCTTGATTCCTTGCTTCCTAGGGACCAGGTAGAATACAGGAAATATCTCTTTTGGATGATGTAGCTAGAATAGTCATTTTACAAAAAGAGGTACCTTCTAGCTTAGTTCTCGTCTCAGTGTGGAGCGAGTTGGGGGGTTGGCCACTGTGCTTCCTACTTTCCTCAAGAGGAAACTTCTCCCACTTCTTCAGAAAGTATACTTGTGTTTCTGCTTTACACCATCTGAAGGTGGCTTGGAGAAAGTGCGAGCTGACATTCCAGTCATAGCCAGTATTTGCTCTTGCTGGTAACTCCCTGGTGCTCTAGGAAATGCCATGTGCAAAACCTGTTTGAGGATGGGGAACTACTATGCCCTCAACTCATTATCACTATCTTGCTCTGAAGTCTCAGTATGGGTTGGAATTGCCAGCTTCTCAAGAAAAGGAATGCTCAAGGTAAAATCATGGTGGTGTTTCATAGATTCCCAGGAACTCTCAAGAACTGATGAATTTCCTTTTATCCAACTCATTCATTAATTCACACGACTTACTTTGCTAGGTCAGAATAACAGGTCTTACACGATCTACGATATCCCCATTACTCCTTATAATGTCCTAAATGAAACATGAGCCACAGAGGGTAGAAGTCTTGAGTTTGAGTTTATGTTCATGAATTTGCTAACTTTTCACTAACTGTGTGACCTCAAGTGAAGTGAAGTGAAGTCGTTCAGTCATGTCTGACTCTTTGTGACCCCACGGACTATAGCCTACCAGGCTTCTCAGTCCATCGGATCTTCCAGGCAAGAGTACTGGAGTGGGTTACCACTTCCTTCTCCAGGGGATCTTCCCAACCCAGGGATCAAACCCGGGTCTCCCACATTGGAGGCAGACGCTTTACCCACTGAGCCACCAAATTTAATAAACCTTCTTAAGCAGTTAGTGTCTTCATCAATATAACGGAGTTAATAGTGATCGTCTCTCATGGGTATTTTGAAGATGAAAAGACATTATGTGTACAAATATTTCTCCAAACTGCCAAGGGCCATACTTATTTATAACATGACCTGCTTTATTTAGGCAGGTATATATAATTCTTATGACATTATTATGACATACTACCTTACCCTGCTCTGATGGGGCCAACTTTTAAAACTACAAATTTCAGAAATTGGAAAAAAAAAAAAGCCACCACAACTAAAGGGCTGTTCTTTAAACGTTTAATTTTCAGGTCACTTAGAAACCAAAACCCTCTGCTCTGTAGTGTTTACTGATTTCAGTGGTTTAAGTACACCTATCACAATCAATTTCAAGCTACCAACACGACATCATTGACACTGGAGTTTAGAAGAGATGGAAGTAATTGCTAACATTTGGTCTTTGGTAGCTTTCATATACAAATTGGATTTTTTGGTGTACTCAAGAAAATTGACAGCATGGGCCCATATCTCACCTAACAGTAATCATTTCCTGGTAAACGTGTGGCATGTGTAGCAGGATTCAGCTTTCTGCTCTGGGACAATTTTCATGATGGCTCAAAAGACAGAAGAACCTTTTCAGTCAGCTGGCACCTCTTAACTACAATAAAAACTTCCCCTGAGACAAAGCAACTCAAAAGTCTTGGCTATTTCTTTAAAAAGAGAAGAGGACCTTGTAAATAATGAGAACGAAATATCACAATAAATGATCCTGACAATGTAGCTAACATTAGAATTGCTTATTTTTAGCTAGATGCTATGGCCAGCATACTAATGTTCCAATTTCATTCTATTAACAAGACAGTGAAAGAAGTATGGTTATTATCTCCATGTTCCAGATGCATACCCTGTGTTATGGGTTGAACACCAAACCCATAACGTTAAGTCCTCACCAAACAGTAAGTCCTAACCCCAATACCAGAGAATGTGACAGTGCTTACCAACATGGTCTTTGAAAAGGAAATAAGATGGAAAAAAAAAAGGTCATTAGGGTTGGTCCTGATTCCCTATGACTGGTAGCCCTATACAATGAGGAAATTTGGACACAGAGACAGACAGGTACATAAGGAAGATGACTGAAGAGACACTAGGAGGAGGTGATGGCCAAGGAATACGTAAGGCTACCAGAAGGCAGGAGAAAAGCATGAAACAGATTTTTCTAGGACCTTCAGAGGAAGTCCTTTGCCTGCCTGCCAGTACAAGGAGTGCAACCAATACATTAAGTTTCACAGAGGATACACAGATGGCCTTAACGCATATAGCTATCAAATTCTTAAGCTGACATGAATTTGTTTGTTTTTTTTTTAACAAGTATCAATGCTCAGATCTTCTTACCATCTCCCTTTCTCACCCAGACATTGATTTAATCCCTGGGGTGGCACACTAACGGGATTCTGAGGTACAGCTAGGATTGAGAACCACGGTATGAAGTGATAGAATGGGGATCCCAACCCAGGTCTGTCTGGCCTCCACACCTGCCGTCAAGATAATGCACTGACATCATACATTTTATATAGGAAACACAAGTTTTTTCCTTTTAAATTTGTTCTACATCAGTATCAAACACTGCTCATTCTAACTGATTATATAGCTAAAATACCCCCAAAACAGTATCCCTCTCCACAAACACCCCAAATACAACAATTTCTATGGTATAGTTATATAAACTCATTTCAACTTCTGTATAAAAGTGAGAAGACACGTGTCTATCAATAGAATCATCCAACTACAGGAAGTCAAAGGGAGCTTACTATGGGTTAGCATATAAATAACCCCTATGGTGATTCAACCCCTATGGTGATTACCAGTATTGGTTGAAAGCAAGTAAAATGCTCTAGTCACTATGCTACAACACACTCACGTACCTGATAGTATTTAATCAGTTTTAATTTTCATCATAATTTTGCAAGCTATTATCATTCCTCCTTAGGTGTGAGACTCCTGAAGTTGAAAATGGTTACGCCTCATCGCCAAGGGTCACATAAGTTATAAATGACAAAGCCAACTCTGATGCCCCAGTGAAACTCCCGCTCTGGCTACAACATCTGGGCTCTGTGTATTTTATTAACAATTACAGAAACTTCTGCTTTACTGATCAGTTACTGCCACCATTTCAATATCTGACTTTAAAAATTTCACCTTCCTCTCTGACAAAGTTTGGAACTTTCTAATAGACACACTGATTTATCACATATCTTGACATTAAAAAGGGGTTTCAATCTTAAAAGGTGTCTTTGCAGAGTGAGGATAGGAAGATAGGGAAATGGTTGTACAAACCCATTTTTAAAAATTCAAGTATAGCCAAATTGCAATAATGTGGTACTTTCAGGTGTACAAACTCTTGACTGAACCCAATCTAATGAGCAATCTCTGGAAAGTCCAACAGTCAGTAGAATCTGGCTCTGCCCTCCTTGGACAAAAAATACAAACTCCAAAAATACAGGATTGTCCATGCATAGCTGGGGCCCCCCAAAAACACCCTAGCTTAGAAACTCTATGTTGCTAGTCCGACCTTCATCCTTACATTTTTCTCCCACTATTTAAAGTTATTCTATTTTGACCTGCAAAACAGTATAGCCAGTTGAGAAGGAAGATTATATTGTCACAACTCTTTCACCTTCTACCTACTCTTAATTATGTGGCCTGATCAGTTCAGTTTAGTTGCTCAGTCATGTCCAACTCCTTGTGACCTCATGCTGCAGCACACCAGGCCTCCCTGTGCATCACCAACTCTCGGAGTTCACTCAAACTCATGTCCATTGAGTCGGTGATGCCATCCAACCATCTCATCCTCTGTTGTCCCCTTCTCCTCCTGCTTTCAATCTTTCCCAGCAACAGGGTCTTTTCAAATGAGTCAGTTCTTTGCATTAGGTGGCCAAAGTATTGGAGTTTCAGCTTCAGCATCAGTCCTTCCAATGAATATTCAGGACTGATCTCCTTTAGGATGGACTGGTTGGAACTCCTTGCTGTCCAAGGGACTCTCAAAAGTCTTCTCTAACACCACAGTTCAAAAGTATCAATTCTTCAACACTCAGCTCTCTTTATAGTCCAACTCTTACATTCATACATGACTAGTGGAAAAACTATAGCCTTGACTAGCCAGACCTTTGTTGGCAAAGTAATGTCTCTGCTTTTTAATATGCTGTCTAGGTCAGTCATAACTTTCTTCCAAGGAGTGTCTTTTGATTTCATGGCTGCAGTCACCATCTGCAGTGATTTTAGAGCCCAAAACAATAAAGCCTGTCACTGTTTCCCCATCTATTTGCTATGAAGTGATGGGACTGGATGCCATGATCTTAGTTTTCTGAATGTTGAGCTTTAAGCCAATTTTTTTATTCTACTCTTTCATTTTCATCAAGAGGCTTTTTAGTTCTTCTTCACTTTCTGCCATAAGGGTGGTGTCATCTGCATATCTGAGGTTATTGATATTTCTCCCAGCAATCTTGATTCTGTCTTGTGCTTCATCCAGCCCAGCATTTCTCATGATGTACTCTGCATATAAGTTAAAAAAGCAGGGTGACAATATACAGCCTTGACATACTCCTTTTCCTATTTGGAACCAGTCTGTTGTTCCATGTTCAGTACTAACTGTTGCTTCCTGACCCACATAGAGGTTTCTCAAGAGGCAGGTCAGGTGGTCTGGTATTCCCATTTCTTTAAGAATTTTCCAACAGTGTGTGGTGATCCACACAGTCAAAGGCTTTGGCATACTCAATAAAGCAGAAATAGATGTTTTTCTGGAACTCTCTTGCTTTTCCAATAATCCAGTGGATGTTGGCAATTTGATCTCTGGTTCTTCTGCCTTTTCTAAAACCAGCTTAAATGTCTCAAAGTTCATGGTTCACATATTGTTGAAGCCTGTCTTGGAGAATTTTCAGCATTACTATACTAGTATATGAGATGAGTGCAATCATGTGGTAGTTTGAGCATTCTTTGGCATTGCCTTTTTTGGGGATTGGAATGAAAACTGACCTTTTCCAGTCTTGTGGCCACTGCTGAGTTTTCTAAATTTGTTGCCATATTGAGTGCAACACTTTCACAGCATCATCTTTTATGATTTGAAATAGCTCAACTGGAATTCCATCACCTCCACTAGCTTTGTTTGTAGCGATGCTCCTTAAGGCCCACTTGACTTTGCATTTCAGGATGTGTGGCTCTAGGTGAGTGATCATACCACCGTGGTTAAACTCTGGGTCGTGAAGATATTTTTTGTATCGTTCTGTGTATTCTTGCCACCCCTTCTTAATATCTTCTGCTTCTGTTAGGACCATACCATTTCTGTTCTTTATTGAGCCCATCTCTGCATGAAATGTTCCCTTGGTATCTCTGATTTTCTTGATGAGATCTCTAGACTTTCCCATTCTTTTGTTTTCCTCTATTTCTTTGCATTGATCACTGAGGAAGGCTTTCTTATCCCTCCTTGCTATTCTTTGGATCTCTGCATTCAAATGGGTATATCTTTCCTTTTCTCCTTTGCTTTTGGCTTCTCTTTTTCTCACAGCTATTTGTAAGACCTCCTCAGACAGCCATTTTGCTTTTTTGCATTTCTCTTTTGTGGTCTGATGGTGGAGATTAAAATGATGCCATTGAAATACACAGATTCTAGGAGCACAATTCCTTGAAGCTGGTCAGTACTGGTAGAATCACAGTAAATTTGTATTACCATCACAAGCACCTGGGCTGGGAAAAGCCTAATGGGCACTTAATACAACCACCAAATGTAGCAGTATTCCCTCTAGGGAGTTCCTGAAAAATAATTCTTCTCCCCAAGTTTGAAAATCTTTCAGATCGCCTTGGCACAAATGATAGGGTTTGGTGACACAGATGATCAAAGCACTTTCTGCACAGTGTAGACAGGGTTTACCATCTCTAGTGTGACCTGTCAGTGGAAATGTTGAAAGGTTCTCAGCTTCCTTCCTTCCCCTGTTTGTTACCAGCAGACCCTTCCACTGATGTAAGCAGAACAGTACTCACTTTTTCTTTCCAGAAAGCAATGAAAAGTGGTTGTTCAAGCAGACAGAAATTGGGTTGGGAAGGACAAGCAGCAGACCAAGATTTTAAGTTTAAAAGGGGTCTCCTTATAGTGCCTACCTCAGCTCTCAGGTGCAGATCAGAGGTGGCAGTGAAAGGTGCTGTCTGCAAGACAAAGTTGTGGAGTCCAAGAGAACCGGAATCATGCTCAAGCAACTTCCTCCTGTCCCCTCCATGCTTCACTCTCACTGGCTTTCAATCAGCTCCTCTCAAGTGGCAGGTGGCAGGCTCCCTCTCACCCCAGGTCTTAGACATGGAGTTCCCACCATGGGGACCTTTCTTCAGCTATCTCGCCACCTAACACCACCTACTTGTATCCCTCTGATCTCAGCCAACACCCCACTTTGTCAATAAAGCCTTTTTAAAAGATATGCAGGACACCCGCAAGTTTCAGAAACTCACTTAACATTTCCCTTATAGCTCTTACCTTTTGTGCTTGTACATATGTGTGATAATTTTATTTATATTGGTTTCCTTCATTAAATGATGGGGTACACACAAGTACAGTCTGTTAGTTTATCATTCACCTCCCAAGTTTCTATCATACAGCAGATGCTCAGTAAATATCATCTAAGTGAATAAACCACTGGGACCTGTTAAAATAGTTCAGTTCAGTCTGTCAGTCATATCTGACTCTTTGTGACCCCACGGACTACAGCACACCAGACCTCCCTGTCCATCACCAACTCCCGGAGTTTACTCAAACTCATGTCCATTGAGTCAGTGATGCCATCCAACCATCTCATCCT
>SJYQ01000471.1:432563-508809 GCA_006410935.1 Redunca redunca
CACCCCACTCCAGTGTTCTTGCCTGGAGAATCCTACTGACGGGAGCCTGGTGGGCTGCCATCTATGGGGTCGCACAGAGGCGGACAGGACTGAAGTGACTTAGCAGCAGCAGCATGTAAATCATATCATTCTCTTACAAAAGAAACAAACAAAATTTCTACCAATTAAATTACAGTCCTTATGAATTGTAAGCTAGGCCCTGACTTCAGAAATGCCCTTGTGTGTGTGTGTGTGTGTGTCTGTGTGTCTGTGTGTGTGTGAATTTTATGGCTATCACTTTTATTTTCCAGTTTATGACTCATTAGCAGGGACATATCTTTTTGGGCAGTAGTTCTACCTGTATATTCTTGTATTTCTACCCATCCAGAAACATCTGGATTCTGACAACACTATTTTGCAGATGTTTTTAATTATAAAGTTGCTACTTGGGTTTGCTGAGCTCAAAAAAGCTGAATATCTGTCAGTAAAAGTTCTTAAGAACCTTCAACTTTTGAGTTTTCCACATGGCCCTCTTTTGGAAAATCATTTACTTCTCTCCTGGCAAACCTGCAATGCTGAGACAGCAGTTATACCCACTTTGCAGAACACTGGCCATCTGAAAAACATCCCCAAAGAAACTAAGAAACAAAGTCTGAATAGCCTCTTTTTAACCTTATTTATAAAAGCTTCACTTATAGGCTGCAGAAGAAGGAACTGAACATGGGTCCTTTGGCAGTTTTCCAGAGATGAAGGCAGTTTTCCCCTGCATTTAACCTTGAAGTACACTTCCTCACAATCCCTTCAGGATTGATAATAGTGGGAGACAAGTAAGCAGCTTATATTTTAAAATATAAAAATTCATTTTTTTTTAATGAACAAATTCTCTCTGCTTTATCCAATTGTTAGTCTTCTTAATGAAACCTCCTTCACTACTGCGGGGATATAACTCACTCTGCATTATGACACAACAAGTAAGTTCTGGGTTTTAATCCCAGTCTTGGCACCACTGGTCTTGTGAATCTAGTCCAATTACTTGTGCTTAATTAAACCTTTTCAGAGACATTACTTTGCCAACAAAGATCCATCTAGTCAAGGCTATGGTTTTTCCAGTGGTCATGTATGGATGTGAGAGTTGGACTGTGAGGAAAGCTGAGCACTGAAGAATTGATGCTTTTGAACTGTGGTGTTGGAGAAGACTCTTGAGAGTCCCTTGGACTGCAAGGAGATCCAACCAGTCCATTCTAAAGGAGATCAGTCCTGGGTGTTCATTGGAAGGACTGATGCTGAAGCTGAAACTACAATACTTTGGCCACCTCATGTGAAGAACTGACTCATTGGAAAAGACCCTGATGCTGGGAGGGGTTGGGGGCAGGAGGAGAAGGGGACGACAGAGGATGAGATGGCTGGATGGCATCACTGACTCGATGGACATGAGTTTGAGTGAACTCCAGGAGTTGGTGACGGACAGGGAGGCCTGGCGTGCTGTGATAAGAGTCAGACACGACTGAGGGACTGAACTGAACTGAACTGAGTCTCCTTAATGAAACTTCCTTCACTACTGCGGGAATGTAACTCACTCTGCATTATGACAACAATTAAGAGCAAGAACCCCAGTCAGTTCTGGGTTTGAATCCCATTCTTGGCACCACTGGTCTTGTGAATCTAGTCAAATTACTTGTGCTTAATTAAACCTTTTCAAGTTAAACCTCTTTTCACTTATATATTAAATGGGTCAATTGGATGAGAATGAATATATGTCACCATTACTAATCATTATGAGTTCTGTCTTCACAGACTGTTAGAAGGTGTTTCAATAAAATCATGTTTCTCAGGTTTGAGACAAGGGAGAAAGGAAGAGGGAAGAAAAAGTGGAGAGGGAAGAGAAAGAGGAGGAAGAGGAAGAAGGATGGATGGTGTAGACGGGATGGACATACAAGCAGAGAGGAGAAGGTGTGAGTGACAGAGGGGAAGAGGCAGGAATTCCAGTCAGTGGGGAGGTCCAGTGAGACACCAGTGTGCAACCAGTCTGAACTCTTGTGCATTTTTCTCAAAACATATTCTACTATTTAGGTTCAGGTGTCTAACAGATGAAGAGTTAGAACAGAGTTGCCAGGAGAGTAGAATGGATGAAAAAGAAGTAAAGAAATGAAAGGTATGATTAAGACAGTGATTATGAGGAGGGTTATAGCTACTGAACTGGGGAAGGAGGAACTGATGTGAATGGGTTATTAGGGATCTGAAGCAAATTAGAAGAGTGAGCTTATTTGTGTGATATTGAAAGAGAGGGAGCTGTGAGAATGAGAGATACTAGCAACAGGAGATTTGAGAAATGCACTCCTACCCATGACGACAGGTACATCCTCCCACCCGCCACCCCCCAAAAAATATGTCTCAAGGCTGATGGAAGAGAGGATCATCAAATGTGCAGTGGCCAAGGACCTGAGAGAATAGGGTTTGGAGCAGATGAGCTGGACACAGTGTGAAATCTCTAAAAACAATGACAACAATAGTGACAGAAAGATAGGAGACTGCAGGCAAAAACATTCAGGAATTGAGGAGAAAAGAATGAGATTTAATAGATGATTATGACAGCCAAGATAGTACAGTTTGTTGGCACATAGCTCACATAAGCTCAGTTTTTCTTTTTTATAATTAGAAAAATGTCTTAGAAGATGACTGGAGGAAAGAGAGAATGACAGTCCAGTCCCTAAGCTCTACAACAGCGTTATCCTTCTCTTAGGAGACTGTAAGGAAAGCTGTGTCATCTGAGGAAGTCGGTTTTTTATTCAAACCAGAAGATGAAGAAAATACTGAGGATTAGGAATTTTGGTAATGGCAAACTATATATTCCAAAGGATACATAAGAAACTATTTGGAGAGTGAGGAATTGGAAAGAGATGGGAAATTAGATCAGATCAAAATGTTTACGGGGCTATGGAGATAAAATTCAGTATTTAAATATCTTGAATGCTTGGACTCTTGGTAGTTACAAAGAAAAATAGAAATAAAAGAACGGTGAGAGTAATCCTGTTGGTCTTCTGGGGGAAGATGAATGAGTGGTGAAAACAAAGAGAAGCTGATGTGTACTGGTGGGAAGTGTTGTTTATACACCATACTGGTTGGCTTTAGAAATGCTTAAGAAAGCTGAGGTCGTGGCCGGGAAAGAAAAAGTTTATATCTACTTGGACCACAGAATCGAGGTGAGGGGGCACTTTATTAAATCCAAGAGTGTAAATGTATTCAAAAAGAGTTGAGGACAGAAATCAGACAGTGTGAAGAGGCTAGAGAGAGAGGAGGAAAGGATTGGGTGTGGGCTGTCCCTGAGTCATTGCCTGGAGGTGAACATACCTTAGAAGACAGAGCGGGGGAGAAGAAAAAAAGACAGAGCTGGGGAGAATAGATTTACCTAATGCAAGGCTGGAATTAATTACTTCAGGTAAAATCTCTTTAGGAGGATAGAAGTCTATCACGCAGGAGTGTGAAAAAAATTAATTTCCCAGAAGAGACACTGCATTTTAAACTTGTCATAAGAGAGATGAGCGTTGATGGGGTCTGTATGATCGTGGGCTGATGATCCATAACATATATAGTCATAAAGATAAATGGGTTCTAAACGGATCTGGTGATAGATTCTATTTACATTTCTGGTGCTTCTGATCAAAATGGCTACAAACTCATTTGAGCGATATATGTTCTCTGCAATTAAAGATGAAAACCAGGCCCTTTAATGAGCCCTTATGGAGTAATACATTGTCTTGTAGTAGCATCATGCTATTGCCACTTTTCAGGAAGCACTGTCTGCTAGAATCTTTGTGTAATTTTACAGATAGTCGTAAGTGTAAAGTAATCATGAGAAAGCATTTGGAGAAAAACTTCATTCATTTGGCATGATTGGGAAGTAAATGTTCCTACCTTATTAGTTAAGTCAAACATCCCCCTGGAGAATGCAAATTTTAAAGAAAATAATCTGTTTTCAATAGATTTCTTTTACACTTTGTTATTTCTTTAAATAAGGCAAAAGAACATAATTTAATCCTTTCTTGATTACTTAGACTAAGCAGGCTAGAATCATGTCTGAAAGCTAGGAAATGAAGGCCAAGATATTTAACTTCCCTAGACTTTTTCTATAAAATCAATTTCACTTTGATAGGGTCCTTATGAGAATATGATGAGATAATGTAAAGAAAGCTTAACTCCAATTCTGTCACACAGAACACAATCAAAGATACCTATGATTATCGGTAGCTTATCAGATCAGTATTTTAATTAGTAACATCAAAATCTGCCTCCACTCTAATCACATGATGGCATCACATCATATGATCCTGGACAAAATGACCCTAGACTAGAGTTTTAAGCTGCAGCTTCAGGATCTTCACTCTCTGCTGCAGCATCTGTGCCCATACACATCTGCATTAATTTTTTTTCTCTTCAACCACTGGATTTTCTGCTTCTAATATAGTCAAGTATAAGAAACTTCATAACTGAATTTACAAGGACAGTGTGAACTAAGGAGAAAATAAATCTTGAATGAGAGCCCCGGGGTCTCTCTTATAAGCAAAGTCAGGGATGCTACCATATGAAACTGGTGATATTCATGGTGGTTATTTAGAAACATTTCTTGAACTTCATTAATCTCAACTTTTCAAATGGTTGTCAGGTTATCTGTTATATAAAGCCTAGATCACTGTCATAACCACTCATTTAATGATCAAATGTGTTAGAGCACTTAATTTGTTCAAGACATGCTGCTGTACTAAGTATTAGGAATGCAGTATTAATGAGTTAGGTCCTATTTTTAATTAGGGGGGCTGACCAGAATCTCCACCATTGTAATAGCTTAAGATTGGCACAGAAAATCAAGCTTATTTTACTTAGATGTGAGCTTTCCAAGGGAAATGATATTCTAAGTTGCTTAAGTAAGAGTTAGACAAGTAAGTGAAGAGAAAGAAAGGGGACATTGAGAGAGCCAAGGTCCAGAGGTAATAAAGAACTTTGGAAAAGTTGATGACTGTAGGTGAAACAGAAAATGGAACAGTAGGAAAATATTGAGTCATAACACTGAGTGTATATTAAGCATGGACGAGGGTATGCAGGCTGTGTAAACAATAGTGAAGATTCTGGTTTTTTTTCTAAGGATTATGGAGGGCTATTTAAAAATTTAATCTGTGAAGTGATACACCCAGGTTTATACTGAGTATATCATGTTTGGAAGGTCATTTTTATCCTAGCCACAGGAAATGGATGGAGAGTGTAAGTCAAGGGAAGCGGGGCGGTGTGGGGCGGGGGGGTGGCAGTGAGCCCATTGCACACTGGCCAAGGGACCAGATCACAGTGACCCATATTTGAGCATGGGCAGCACCAATGGTAGGGATTTTCAGGAGGGAAAAATGGTAGGACTTGACCAACAGAATAACAGGAGTGAAAGAGAGGCAGGTGCCAAGGCTGACTTTGTGTTGCCCAACTTCCCAGATAAGGGACCCCATTAGAAAGAGAAAGTTGAGAACTGAGACTCAAAACTTGCCAAATTTGAAGTACATTAGAACTATATAGTTATCCATGAAGGGACATAAAGGTGAGTCAACTCTCCTTCTCTGAACACCCAATATTGTATGTGCCCCAACCTCTTAATGCCGCTGCATCAGTCCAAAGTCCTGAAAGTATGACCCAACAATCCCACTCCTAACTTCTTCACCAAGGTGAAATGAAAGTATACCATCCAAAGACAAATATTTATATGAAAGTGAAAGTGAAGTCGCTCAGTCATGTCTCACTCTTTGCGACTCCATGGACTGTAGCTCACCAGGCTCCTCAGTCCATGGAATTCTCCAGGCAAGAGTACTGGAGTGGGTTGCCATTTCCATCTCCAGGGGATCTTCCTGACCCAGGGATTGAACCTGGGTCTCCCGCATTGGAGGCAGATGCTTTACCATCTGAGCCACAGGGAAGCCCAATATTTATATAGATTTATAAATAAATAAAATCAACTACCAATATGTACAATATGGGTAAACCTCACAATCATGCTGAGTAAAATAACCCAGAATAGAAAAAAAAAAGCATGATGTCATTTTTACAAAATTCCAGATGTGATCTAACATAGAGTGAGCAAAGCATAGAGAGAAGGAATTGCAAAGCTGCACAAGAAAGCATTTGAAATGATATAAGTTGTATTTTGATTGCAATGATGAGTTTGTGGGTCTACACAATTATTAAACCTCACACTGTTTAGTATAAAATGAATGATGTATATAAATTAAACCTCAATAAAGGTATTAAAAGGTCAAACTGATCACCTACTTACAACCAGGTTGACTCTCAGTTCCTATTCTATGTTCATCATAAACTGGTTTAACCATTAGCAGCATACCTGCTTGCTTAATGTCCTTCTATCCATATGGATTGCCAGCTACATGCCAAAAGAGATCAGGCCCCTTTTGCTCCCTGTGTTTCGTACAAACCCAACTCATTGAATGAAAAGATGATGCATGATGGTCTCAGTTAAGTATCTGGGAGAGTCCCCTCCTGTCAAATCAGGTTCTCTAAGGATAGGGCAACAGAAGGCAGATGTGGGGAAAGGCGTCTGCTGCTGTGCTCCAGCGGGAGGGATGGGGCAAACAGGAGAGGGCGTGAGACAGGTAGGAAATAGTGCTTTAACTTGAGACACTTGCAGAAACCAGTTAAAAAAAAAAAGAATCTACATGGTGCTGGAATACAATCTAAAAAACAAATGTGCAAGTTGTGCTACCTATAGGACAGCAAAGAACAAAGTTCACATTTTAGGAATGGTATTGAAGTGCAAGTTCAGAGGGAGGTTCTGTGCATGTGTTAGATATGGTCCTCAGGGAACACCCATTCTGGAATGAAGTGACATCACGTCGCTTTGGGATTTCACGGTCATCCAGTTATGCTCTGAGCTCATTGCTCTCAGGAAGCTAGCAGGTTAGACGCTTTAATCAAGAAGGGAGAGCTCTGAGTCCTGGGAGATATTCTTGTAGCTCAGAGATTAATTTTAACTAAATGGAAATGCCTCGTGAAATAAAAGCAAGATTGAGCCTTTATGGAAACTTTTAGAACTGTACATGGCAGCAATCCCAAGATGAAACACCAGGGTCCAAAGGTAATCTTAAAGAGATGCTTGTAGGGCCACTCAAGGCAGCTGCAATGACCTACCATGAAAAATAAAGTCCTAATGTGCAAATCTTTATGCTATATCTATTTATACAAACGGAGGGTTAAATACTTACCTACCTATTTTTAGATGTTCAGTTTGACAAAAACGATGTTATTCTTAACATTTTTGTAAAGCCATCAAAATTTTGTAAAGGCGTAGCATTTTAACTGAATCAATGTTTATTTAGCCATTGTGTTCCGTACCATGGAGTTGTAAATTGTAATTTAAGACATAATCAATTCCTGCCTTCAGGGATTGGCCTCTCCCTTCAAAGAAAGAAGCCCCTGTGTTATCTGAATAAAACATAGTAACACACTTAAATGACTGGAATTCTGTGATTTAACACTCAACTAAAAGATATGAATAGTGCTTCAAGGGGATAAGAAGAATACAGACCTACGTAAACAGTGCAGAACAAGTGACTCTGCATAGAAGCAATGGGCTTTGAGGTTATTCTTGAAGGGTTCTTAAACCGGGAAAGGGATGTAAGACAGAGAAGGCCGTCCATGCAGGAGAACAGGAGAAGGAGCATGAGAGAGACACCAAAGAAAGCTCTCAGGTTTCTCCACTTGTTAAAAAAAAAATCTTACGGTGCCTGAGTTTGTCTTAAGTCTGAGAAAAATACCTGGGCATAGCGCAGCTTCTCTCTAATGGTGCAATGATCTAGCCTGGATTAGAAACCACCCGAGGACAGCAGGAGGGTAAAAGGGCACCAACTCCTCACCTCGGCGGCCAATACCCACTGCAGACATTATTCGTGGGTTAAAATCCCTTTGACTGTGGACCTCACACTTGGGCTCCCCAGGCACATGGTGTTCCATAACACAGGCTAGTGCTATTCTGAAAGCAATCCATAACACACCATGTGTTAACAAAATATCACCACACAAATTCCAAGATGGTTTTCCTCCATAATTCCAATGGCCAAATCCTTCAGGGAAAAAAATGCCATCCTCTTCTTAAATAATAATATTCTATATAGTACTATTCTTCACATTTGCTTAAGGATTTATTTCCCTGTTTCATCTTTTAAGGTTAAATGTAACAGACCAAGTAGGAGGCATAATCAGTATGAGGAAGATCAACTTGCCTAGGACCACAGATACTACAAACAAAAAGAATTTTAACACATATTTACTATTTTACAGGTTGTAGGCAGGATTCCATGTACTTTCACATACCTTATAAATCCCTATATTGTGAAGGGCTTATAAGCCCCATTTTATGGATGAGGAGACTGAGGTTCAGTAAGATTAAAAACAGAACATGGATGTCAACTCAACTTATCTGACCCTAATCTCAATATTGTGTTTCTTCTTTATAATCATGGTGACCAAAATCTTTATTAGGTACATGCTGTATGTCATCTTCCCTGCAAAGTGTTTTATATACATATCATTTCATTCCCACCATAATGTCCCTTCAAAGGAAAATCACTGGCTAACATCCACAGATTCAGAAACAAGTTTATCAAGGTCACACAGCTGGTAAGTAATGCAGAAAGAACTTAAATTTCAAGTTTAGAACCAATACTCTACTAATATACTTTTATTAATATGCCTCTTAAAGGCAGCATCTTTCATCACTTACATCCAATAGTGAAATCCTAAAAGGGAATTCAGTTACAAGTATTCAGACCTTAATCTATGTGATAAGGGAGAAAATCCATTTTCTTGGGGTATCAGACAGCAAGCACACATTTAAATCTTATTACAAATTAGTTACAAAAAATAATACAGATTTAAATTTTTCAATATATCACCCCCCTCCACAAGCAGGACACTTCCATTTCAGTTTAATATCCTAACCTTAATTAGCAATGACAAGAGCCTCAGTTATGGACTGCTTTCTATATATGCCTGAGGTCATGCTTAGCACTTGATATAAAATATCGCATTTAACCCTCACAACCAGACACCATGAAGCCTATGATGTCTTCCTGCAAGTCAACGCCAACAGGTGCTAACCAATCTATTAAGGGGAGCAGAGAAAATTCTGACCCACAAACATGTTGGAAGCAAACCATCTCTTCCTTTCACATAGAAGCCACATTTCTGAGATTATTCTGCAGTCACCTGGAGAGATGTAATGTGTGGCTTTGATATGAAAGTGGGAAATAGGCTATAAACATAAACCCAATGTGCCTTGCTTGCTGTGCCAAAGAGACCTCCCTTGACAGCACAGTGGATAAAATATTGAAACATAGTTAGACTGCTGCCCATGATTAGAGTTGGAGGGATGGAAAAAAATAATTTTATGAATCATGTATGTCAGAAGGGGGTAAAAGGCCAGAGATCCTTACTCTTTTCAAGAGATGGTGAGTAATTCAGCACAGAGCTTGCTTGCCTTCCTTTGTTTAAAACTGTTTCCAGACATTAGCTTGTTAGAGCTGCATGTCCCAGCACTTCCTACACCTAGCCCTTGTGAACAGCATGTGAGCGAAGGTCATGAATGGCACTTCTGGATCGAGGTGATGAAGAGCAGAGCCTCTAGAGCCTTTTCTCCTCTGTCTTCCAACGAACTATATTCCAAAGGCTGGAGGCCCTAGGAAACAGCAGAGTCAAGACAGAGAAGAAGACTAGATTCTTGCTTCACTTCATAGAGAAAATTTCTCAGCAAATCTAAAACACCATGTTGGATTGTTATGTGAACAAGAAATAAGCCTTTTTAATGTTAGGTTACTAACAGATAGAGATTTGTTATTAAGCAGCTCATATAACCCTCACTAATTTAATACAGAAATGTTAAAAGTCTTTGTTTCATTAAGAACAGATGCTGTATTGTGCAGTCAATTACCAATTGTCATCAGAATTTTGCATCATGACTACACTGGGAAGAGGAACTGTGAAACTTCATTTTAGCCATGAATATGTTGGTAACAGACCAATATAGGACAGACAGGCATATGTTCCTGTTAACTCAATTTTGTATGCTCTCATATGCCTGAGCCTAGCTAAGATGGAATATGGGAACTGCATTTGTACTTCCTATCTGAAACAAAGAAAAGAAAGCCAAAACATATAAAGCAAATTTTTCAGGAAACTGGATATCTATCAGGCTGTAGGTTCCTGATCCCTAAGAAGAAGGACACAAATGTGGCGAGTCCAGTGACTGCACCAGCTTGCTGCACTGATAGATGACCTCAGAGCAGGGAAGGGAAGACAGGGAGAGCCTGGCAGGCTTTTTGAGTTGAGAAGATAAAGCTGAGAGCCTGGAGAGATCAAAGGCATTACAGCTGATAGAATAGAAAATCAGAAAGGGGAAAACTCCAGAGACAGGCCAGCATTTCTCCCCAAACATTTAGAAGAATACTGATTAGAACATGCCTGTGAAGAAGACATCAGAAAGCACAGAGAGAACAGTGCAAAAGAATTAGTGGAAACAGAGCCAGATGCACACAGCGCCTGAAATAGGGCCAGTTCTCACTATCCAGAGAAAGATTCAGAAGGGCCTGGCCTCATTTGTCTGTGAAAACTAGTCCTGAATCAAATTTAGGGCTAGATCTTTCCCAGAACTTTTAAAAGCAACACCAGAAAGAATGGAAGTATTCTGTGTAACATAATTTCATTCCAGAAAAAGATTCAGGAATATTCGAAACCAAAGAAAGAACAGACTGGAACAACAGAAAACACATCAGAGACTTAAATTTAATCATTAATAACAGACTTAAACCTATATTCATAATAATTCATTAAGGAAGCTGGGGGGCTATAGTGAGATCAATCCAAGTGGATTTCAGAGCTCAGAATATTACCAGGAATAATAAAAGTCATTTCAAAATAATAAAGGAATCAATTTATCAACAGGACATAATAGTCCCAAATGTCAACAACACACACAAAGAAAAACCCACAGAGCTACAAAATGCATGAAGCAAAATAATCAAAAGAAGATAGAAAAATCAATAAGAACATATTAGACTTTTACAACACTTTCAACCAGTTAACCTAATTGACATTTATAGAAATATTTACCTAACAATAGAACACACATATATAAACTTGAAACATTTATCAATATAGACAATATTCTGGGCCAGAAAACAAGCCTCAGGAAGTTTAAAAAGGTTTAAAGTTCTACAAATTAAAAATCAGTAACAGAATGGCCTCTGAAATAAATCTCTAAATATTTGTAAATTTTAGCACACTTCTAAATGAACCATTGATGAAAGAAGAAATCAAAACAGAAATTAAAAACTATTTTGAGCTAAATATCAATAAAGACACAATCCACCCACGTTTGTGGGATGCCACTATAGCAGTACTTAAGAGGCAATGTACAGCAGTGAATGCCCTTACTGGAAAAAGAAAAATCTCAAATCAAAGACCTCAGCTTTCACATGAAGCAGCCAGAAAAAGAAGGGAAAATTACACTCAAAGTCAGCTTAAGAAGGAGGCTGATATAGATCGGAGTGAAATCAATAATACAGAAAACAAAACAAACAAAAACAACGTTAATATCCATGTGACCACAAATCGAATTTGGTTGGGGGGGGTGGTCAATAGAATTGGTAAGCTTCTAGTCAGACTGAGTGTAGAAAAAAGAGGGAAGATATAAATAACCAATATCAGAAATGAGAGGTAATGTAGATTCTACAGATTTTAAAAGGATAACAGGATAATAATGGCATATTATGAATATATTTTGCCAATAAATTGATACCTCAGATAAAAGTTACATGTTACCAAAGCTCCCTCAAGAAATAGAAAGTCTGAACAGGTATGTATCTGCTACACTCATCAAAACTGTGGAGGAAAAAAAATCTCACAATAAAAACTCCAGGTCAGATAAATTGATAAATTCTTCATTGATTTAGCTCATTCAGCTAAATTGATCATTCATTCAGCTTCATTGATAAATTATACCAAGTAAATATTTAAAACAGAGTCAGTACCAATTATACACAAAGTCCAGAAAATTGAAGAGGAGGAATGTTTTTCAACTCATTCTGTGAAACCAGTCTTACCCTACCCTGATATCAAAATCAGGAGGGAAAGAAAGTACAACTACACTTTCATTACAAGAAACTAAAACTACACAGCAACCTCTCTCATACATACAGTACAATTCTATACCAAATTTTAGAAAATAAAATTTAACAATATTTTAAAAAACACCAGTTATCATGAAAAAAAATTCATGCATTTTTATTCTGAAAACATACGGTTGGTTTAGCATTCAAAAGAAAAACAACTGTACTTAATATATCAACAAACAGAAAGAAGAGCCATAAAATTATCTCAATAGATGTAAAAATCAATTAACAATACTAACATACACTCCTAACAAAAGTTTTTAGAAAATTAAGAGTAGGTAGGCCCTATGGAAAACTTACAGCAAACATCATATTTAATGATTTAAGACTGAATGTTTGTTTTGCCTCCTAAGTTCAGAGAAAAGACAATATGATCCTTTACTACTTGTTTTCAACACTGTTCTAGAGATTCTAGTCACTAATAAGGCTAAGAGAATAAATAAGAGATATCCACGTAAAAATAAAACTAACATAAATTAAAAAGTTTAAAAGTTACTTTCATAAGATGTAAAAGTTACTTCCATACAATGTTTCTTCCATAGGATGTAAAAAGTTATTCCCATAGTATGTAGCAGTTAAAAGGAATAAACTATTGATAGCTGCTATAGCCTGGATGAGTCTCAATTATTCTGAGTAAAAGAAGCGAGACCAATAACTGTGTTAGTCCTTTCTTTTAACATTTTAGAAAATCTACAGTAATAAAAAATGTTTAAGCAAGCTTTTGTGGGTGTCTAGAGGATTACAAGATGAATCTACAGTAACACACAAAAATAAGGAAACTTTGTGGGTGCTGGATATTGCCGTGACAGGTTTCACAGATTTAGTCACAAGTCCAAACTTACCATAGTGTTTATTTAAATTATGTGCAATTTATTCTATGCTACTTATACTTTAAAAAGCTGTTAAAAACCAGGCATCATTTTTTTAAAACCTCATAACCTTACTGTTAGTAACTGTGGTTGTTTTGCCTCTTTATAAAAACAAAACCCACACTTCTGGGGAAGGGGAAAGTAGGGAGGAATCCTAAGAAAGAGCTAAACATAGAATAGAATTAATAGCATGAGCAGTACCTGATGCAACACAGGTAAATGAAGTGATAAAAACATGGATTGTATCCTTAAAAGCACAACCTCAGTTATCCATATTGGGCAGCTAAACACTCAAATATATAATAAGAAAGGATAAAACATTTTCCTTCTGATTATTCCACTCACAAGACTACAATGATACTTGCTCAACTGTATAATCATGATGTGTTAACCTCTATGACTCCCCTCAAGACTGGGAGAGCCTCTAACACAGTAACAATGACTTCAGCTATATAAATAGATGAAAACGTGAACACAGGTATGAATAAATGAGTGGAAAGACTAGAGTATACAGAGAATAAAATGACTATTTTCAAAATCAAGACCACACAGATTACTCTCCATTTGACTTGAGAATACATTTTTGAACTTATATTTAAATGTAGGCATGCCAAAATCAATTTAAAATCATTCAAATAAGAGAATTAAGTCAAACCATTAAAGTTAAAGAAAAAACCTTCTCTATTTTGTTCTTCATCCTCCAATTCTCTCCATAAACCTTTCTTGCTTAGACAAAGCACCAACCTAATTTGAATTGTCCTTTTTCACTCAAAATTGTGTTCCCTTTCTGTCGTCTCAAGCAAAAGATAAGGAATATTTTTTCCACTCCTGAGAAGCTGCAGGTTTAATCTCGATGAAGAAAGGGTAAAATAGAGAAGTCTGTGATATTGGGTACTCCTTTCAAAGTTCTTCAAGGCTGTTTTAAACCACATAACTAAACCAGAAGGTCCCAAGCAGTCTGATTAGGTATACAGTTTTGAGTCTAATATCTGTAACTAGGACATGAAATGATGACTCACTCAACCCCTGGGGCTCCCCAGTGAAGCCTGGGCTACCTGGAACCCTTGAACTATTCACATCAGCCACAAGCCAGCCTCTCTTGGGTTTCCCAGGAAGGTTACACAATAGACAAAGTCAGAAGGTCAAAAGTGGTCTCCGATGAAAGACACAGTGAGAAACTCCACACCCATGGGTCCAAATCCAATCAGTGGGCTCCTCATCCAATCAGTGGGCATCAATTTCCACAATGGTAGTAGTGAGGATGCCAGTCTCATGGTGAACACAAGACTTCTAGAACTGCTAACGTTCCACAGCAGATATCGCAGCTCAGAGGTGGGAGTTCAGGGAGACTTTATCAGCATGGGTTTAGGTAGTCACCCTCTGTCCCCATCTTCAGGTAAAGATTTGACTTCCTAGTGGATGTGGAATCTCTACCATAGCCTGCGCCTTCTACCATCCTTATTGGGAAATACTCATGATAGCAACCACAAACTTGGATAGAATTCAATCTCATACACTTTATCTGATGACTCTGCAATGAGTCTTTGTGTGGCAAGGAAATAAGAGAGAAACTAGATTCTTTTAAAAACATGTTTGAATGATTGTAAAATTAAAATTTTCTTATCTAAATGACCAGAAAAAATTGAAAGATAATGTCACTAAAACATTTTGATTAGAATTGTAGTCACCATTTCAAGAGTAAGAGCTGGCAGAAAAACTTATGTTCGTGGAAACAAGCACAAGTTTCTCACTAAAAATCCTGACATTATAGTATTTGAAAATTTTATGCAAATTATTTGATATCTTTCCCAACAGCTTATACTTTATTATAGCTGATTATTTTATATTTTTATTTATATTAGACTTCTTTTATCATTGTTTTAATATAAAGGATATACAATTTTTGCAAACCTCCATTAGATCCCCTCCAGTTTATCCTACCACAGCATACAAGTATCATTTTATAGGAGTTCTGTGAAGTGAAAACAGGAAGTAGTAGTACCCTACTATATAAGCAACATGTTAATATTCACAATTAGATAATGTGTTCTAGATTTGAAGGGGCCAGAACTCAGAAGATACCCCTAACCTACTGACTAGGTAAATATTAAATTTAAGATTATATACTCCCTAGACCACACAAATAAAAAATAAATACCAGTTTAATGATAAGATTTGAAATCTATAATTTCATCTGGCAATGTAGTCTCTAAGGCAGCAATCGCTGGCGTTTCAGACGTTAATTACTTACCACAGAGCTTTTCAACAGAGAATAGAAATTAATCTCATACAGCTCACTATTGTAAAACATTTTTCACAACACATGCAGAATCTGAAGATTTACAAATATGGAGTAGATATGCTTTCCATTTAAATGTGGCATCAATCTAATTGCTCTGAGTCAAAAATAATAATGCAAACAACCCTGATTAAAAAAGAAAAATCTCATATATACTTAATTTTTGCTGCTTGTTCCTTTGTCTGTTTTTTTTTTTTTTTTAAATCTTGCTATATAAAGCCAAGTCAAAGTGTTCCTTATTCAAAGAATTAGATTTTTTGACTGATGGTGAGGTAGAGGGATAAGAATATAGGAAACTGGACAACTGGATATTTCTGATTACAGCTCTTTTACTTCTTTTTGTTTGTTTTGGTTGAGCATGGAACAAGTCACTTCTTATTTGAGCTGGAGTTTCCTTATCATTAGAATGAAGGTTTGCAGTATTTCTTGAGTGTTCCTTAGAGCATCATGTGACTCTGTGATTCTCACTTGTACAAAAACAGATATTTAAATGTAAGAGTATAAGATTTAAGTATTCATGTAAATATAAATCCTGTAAGTATTTATACTAGTCATAAATTCAAACACAAGGAAGGGATTTTATACACTGAATTATCCTGATTTTATGCCATGCTGCCACTAATAAACAGCAAGTTAACTTTCTGATGAGGTACCTACTCTGTCTCCTGTTCATCTTTCCATCAGGCTTTTTAAATATTAAGCAAAAACCTCATGGTACACAGCTTCCCAGAAGTGGCCCACATTTGAATGGTAGAATTCCAATTAAGAAACTTGAAAATGGACCATACACAGCATACCCTGCGGACATGTTCCTCTCCCCACATCCCTCATTTTCTCAGCGCCTGGTGATTGAAGTGATTTTTATCAATGGTGTCGAAGCCTGAGTCCTAGGCTGTCTTATCATTTTTAATCCCTGACAAGCCCACCATGGTTATCCAACTCTTGTCTAGATTTGCAGGTCCTTAACTGCAGACGCCAGAGAAGGCACTGGCGACCCACTCCAGTACTCTTGCCTGGAAAATCCCAGGGGTGGAGGAGTCTGATAGGCTGCAGACCATGGGGTTGCTAAGAGTCGGACACGACTGAGCAACTTCACTTTCACCCATTGGAGAAGGACATGGCAACCCACTCCAGTGTTCTTGTCTGGAGAACCCCAGGGACGGAGGAGCCTGGTGGGCTGCCGTCTATGGGGTCGCACAGAGTCGGACACGACTGAAACGACTTAGCAGCAGCAGCAACCGCAGACGCCAGGCTGAGTGGGAGGCACAGCAGCTAGCCTGGAAGAAACTGCGGAAACCACAGACTTACGCAGCTCTGTGCATCAATTCCGGACAAGCACACGGCAGCGCGTCACACATGTGCATTTCATTTGTCAGGCAATGGTCGGGGAGGGGCTGGTAATAGTTATGCCAGGCCACAGTGCATTATAAAAAGCAGGATAATCAATGTAGTTCAGTTCAAATTGGTCAATAAGGGGGAGAAATGCAGTCACTCTACTTGATAATTCTACGTGAAACAGTAAGTCAAACACTTCACTGAAATGAGAGCAAAAGAGTTGAAGGATGTAGAAGAAGGTTTTCTTTAAGGCCCGCCATGTGCTTTCCTTTAGCTCCTAAATGTGGGAAGCAGTAAAGCATGGTGCTCAGGCCACTGCACTCACCTGATCTCGGAGTCAGGCAGCTAATTTGCACACTGGCTCAACAGATGGATAACTTATAGGCAAACTCTTAACTTTCCTTTTTCTCAGTGTCTTCATCTGTAAAATGGGGATATTTTTGGTACTTACTTCTTGAGAGCTTTGTGAGGATTAACCAAACTAATCCATGAATAAGAGACATGTTGTCTACACAGAAGTCACCCAATAAGTGGCAGGGACTCTGTTTATTATGATGAACATGACAAATGATGCCATGTGTCTATTCTTTATCATTATATTGTGATTATACATCACATATAATTAATCTCCTTATTCTGAGATTAACATAGCCTCTTTTGGAAACTGCCAAGTGACTTTACAAGTATTGGTGAGAAACATCTGTGAGGAACTCAGAAACAAACACTGAATTAAGAAGACCACTTCCAGGAGCAGTCTCTGAAGCGTGTCTGACTCACTAGTAGAAGGGATGTCCCCATGCACTTCCCACTGGGAGAGAACTTTCCAAGGTTGCCAGTCGGGATCATTGTCTATTGGTTCAAGTTAACCTGAAAGATCCTCAGCAGTTTAGATCTTCTTAGCTCAATATTTCAGATTGTTTATACCTGTGATGTAATTATGTCGGAAAAATAAAAACAGCCAGTGACCAGGGACTTCGGGTTTCTGGTTGAAGCTACAGGAAATCAGTCAAGCTCAATGTGCTTAAGACATTTAGGTTAAGAGTCTGCTCTGTTAAGAGCATCCTCTCCCAAGAACAACCTAGATATTCTGAATCATTTACTTCTTTCCCATTTATCATTCTTTTCAAGAGGTGGATTCCCCAATTGTAAACACAAAGCATTTGATCAGAGGCAGCTAGAAGTGATTGGGGATAACTGGCATTTAATGGCTCAATCTCAAATTTAGTTTCAGTTGTGTTACTAGAAAGATTTTTTTTTTTCAGATTCCTGCTTTTAGAGTTTGGCAGAAGACAATAAAAACCATGACTTTCTCACTTTTTTCCCCTGATGTTTTATTATGACACTAAGTAATATGTTCAGTATTTTCCTGGAAATATATAAGGGACTTTAAGTGGTATATTTGGCATTTTTCCCTGACTAAAATGACCAAGTGACTGATAGTTAATAGTAAGAAATCCGCTGTTGATAGAAGCAAAGGATGTATGTATACTGAGATGTTCACTAAAGCATTGTCTACAATTGNTACTTCTTTCCCATTTATCATTCTTTTCAAGAGGTGGATTCCCCAATTGTAAACACAAAGCATTTGATCAGAGGCAGCTAGAAGTGATTGGTGATAACTGGCATTTAATGGCTCAATCTCAAATTTAGTTTCAGTTGTGTTACTAGAAAGATTTTTTTTTTCAGATTCCTGCTTTTAGAGTTTGGCAGAAGACAATAAAAACCATGACTTTCTCACTTTTTTCCCCTGATGTTTTATTATGACACTAAGTAATATGTTCAGTATTTTCCTGGAAATATATAAGGGACTTTAAGTGGTATATTTGGCATTTTTCCCTGACTAAAATGACCAAGTGACTGATAGTTAATAGTAAGAAATCCGCTGTTGATAGAAGCAAAGGATGTATGTATACTGAGATGTTCACTAAAGCATTGTCTACAATTGTGAAAATGAAAACGCATACATTATAAACTGTGTAACAATATGCATGAAGTATTTACTATTACATGGACTACTATTAAACCATTAAAGTAATGATGTAGAAACAAAAAATGTGGAAAAGGGGGTTTATGATACTTTTAAAGCAGTACATGCACTATTATTAGATTAGGGGATTTAGTTGTTATTCTGGGTCCAACCAGAAGTGGGGGGAAAACACACACACACACATAGTAATTTGAGCATGGAAAGTGGGAAAGTGTAATGATAAAACTATTAATTATTAAAGAGGCTTAGAATAAGAAAGAAATGATTAGCAACAAGAGCATTCCAAAACATACAGACTTTGAAGTAATAAGGAGAGGGCTTCCCTGATGGTCCAGTGGTTAAGAATCTGCCTGTCAATGCAGGAGATGATGGCTCTATCCCTGGTCTGGGAAGTACATTCCGCGGAGCAACTAACTCCTTGCGCCACAACAGCACCGAGCCTGCACACTAGGGTCTCTGCTCTGCAACAAGAGAGTAGCCCTTGCTCGCTACAACCAGAGAAATCCTATGTCCAGCAAGGAAGACCCAGCACAGCCGAAAGTAAATAACTAAAAATTGCAAATAAATAATTTTTAAAAAGAAAGAGAACAGAAGAGCCACTAACCCCCGAGCTGAGAAAGAAGACCTCCTCCCTGCCCGGAGTGAGGTCTAGACATGGTTGAAGAGAGCAGGACTATGGCTCACTGGAAGGTAAAGAAGTTGCCGTGGTGGAACTTTCTGGAAATATGCCCTCTGTAACTTGCTGGAAATCCAGCATCCAGAATCTAGCTTCCAAAAAAAGCTATTCATGACGAGATTTCTCACCTGAGGTGCTGCTGCTAAGTCACTTCAGTCGTGCTCGACTCTGTGCGACCCCATAGACGGCAGCTGAGGCACTACTCCAAAACCACTTGATAGAGGAGAGGTGGAGGGGAGCTGTTCGGGGCTGGCCACTGAAGCCGCCTACTGGAGAAGTCCAGAGCCCGGGAGCAGAAGAGGCCCCCGACTCTGCAGGAGTGGACGCTGGAGACGCCACCAGGGGCTTTCCCAGCAAGCACCGGGGCGGCACGCAGCGGCACCTTGCTCTGCAAAGCTCCTCAGGTGCAGACTATTAGTAAAGGCCAACATCACCCCAGCTGGGGAAGGAAAAGCTTTTTAAAGGGCCCTATCACTTTTTACATAGCAAGTTAAAAAAAGAAAAGAAAGAAAAAACTGAATTTCAAACTGAGGCTGAATAAATAAAAAGAGTTGAAACAATATTGTACACGTGAAACTTATATACTGTTTATACCAAGACTACCGCAATAAAATTAAATTGTAACAGTTTTTATCGCGTACTTAACTAGTGAAACGCAAATCCAAGCAATAAAATGCCATTTTTGACAAAAAAAAAAGACACAAAGTGTATATAGTATTAAAATGTTGACAATGGCTCTCTTTGGGTGGGAGATTACCAGTTCATTTCTCATTTTTCTTGGAGCATTGCCATAAAAAGCAATGTAAATGTAAATAGATTTCCTATGCACAAAAATAAAATACAATAATCAACTGAAGTCCCCGATAAACTTAATATTCACTCAATAACTTTTACTCTACATTTACTTACAACGCAAAGTTTAAGTACAAATGCAATGTGGATGTTGCCTATTAAAGGGATTAGATCGGCCTTACCCATTTTGTGGAATCAAGAAAAAGGATGATTCAAGCATCTCAATCAATTCCTCTTTCATTTTACCTAAAGTTCTCCCTCACTGGAGGAATAACGTTGATCCCACTCTAGTCATGCAACTCAGCACATTCAATGTATTAATTAGAGCACTGTTATGTGTGGAGGGGTGGCAGGTACAGGTGAAATAAGTTTAGTAAATGATCAATGAGCCAAAGCAGAACAGGGTTACATATTACTGATTCTGCCTGTACGTATCACACACGTTTGTACATAATTGCAATCATGTTTGAACCCAGCTAGAACCTGAGTATCGGAGAAGGCAATGGCACCCCACTCCAGTACTGTTGCCTGAAAAATCCCATGCACGGAGGAGCCTGGTGGGCTGCAGTCCATGGGGTCGATAAGAGTCAGACAGGACTTCACTTTCACTTTCACTTTTCACTTTCATGCATTGGAGAAGGAAATGGCAACCCACTCCAGTGTTCTTGCCTGGAGAATCCCAGAGACGGTGGAGCCTGGTGGGCTGCTGTCTATGGGGTGGCGCAGAGTCGGACACGACTGAAGTGACTTAGCAGCAGCAGAGCCTGGGTATAGTTCTGCTTTATCAACCCAACAAGGAAATTGTTCTGTGTACATGATTGAATCAAGGCAAATGAACATATCTGGGGGAAATGTTAAAGTCCTACACAAAGCACTGCAGCTCTCTCAAGTACTATAGTGTAATTACAAAAGCGTTTTTTTTTTTTTTTTTAATTTTACTGTTGCCTTTCAGTCTACCTTCTTGTATTTTACTACACTCTACCTTATTTTACATGTGATTTAAGGAAGTGTTCTGCTCCATACTTCCTTGATCTATCCCTCCCATTCTTCCCCCTTACCTTATAAAAGAATAAACAAAAATTTCTGCCAAAAATTTCTCCAGCTTATTTGTAAATAGCTTTGACCTTAAAGGGACATGTTACCTCCTACTACCATCAATATAATACCTAACAATATCACTGATGCTGTAAGAAAGTTAGTGTTTTACCTAAAACCATCTTTTATTTTAAAAATCCCTTGTTGTACTATAATAATTTTTCTTTTATTATCCCCAAGTCCTATCTTTAAACCTAAAAAAGACAAACCCAATTTTACTTCTCTGAATTAGTCTACTGTAACCACATGTACTCTAACTGTAGGAGATGCTTGAGCAATTTTCTACTTAAAATTCTGAAAGACTCTCATTCATAATCCGCAATGACCCTTTTGCAAATGACAAGAACTTTATCAAGGCCACTAAATCAGAACAATTAGTGGACATGTCAAGTAAAAAGCAATACAAAGGGTTAACACTAAGACCCTCCTTGAGAGAAAAGCTCAGCTGAGTGCCTCTGTAGGTAAGAAATCCAGTAAATTTCCTTTAAAACGTTTTTAGGGCTATACCACAAATACATATTAATATACCTTGCTTGATTAAAAAACAAAACTTTAATGGTACTAGTGCTAAGTCACTTCAGTCGTGCCCGACTCTTTGTGACCCCATGGACTGTAGGGGTCAGTCCCATGGGATTCTCCAGGCAAGAACACTGAAGTAGGTTGCTGTGCCCTTCTCCAAAACTTTAATGATGGAAAATATCAGATTCAAATAGCACAAGTTGCAGTGTTTGATTCTCTTTAAAAGTCTGTGTTTACATCTTCTTACTTTTCAATCTTGCCATCTTTTCTGGAATGCTTCCTCAACAGCTGTCTCCTGATCCAGGCAGTAAAATTTCCTTATATCTGTATTTCTTTTTTTTTTTCCACATTGCATCATAATCATTTATTTAAACAACTTTCCCCTTCACTAGGATATGAGTTCTGTGAAGCCAGGATACATGTTTTATTAAGTTTGAATCTCCAAAGTTTAGTAGATTTGCTGTTTCAACAAAGTGAAGGTCAACGTCATTCAGTCGTTTCCAACTCTTTGCGACCCCATGGACTATATGGTTCATGGAATTCTCCAGGCCAGAAGACTGGAGTGAGTAGCCTTTTCCTTCTCCAGGAGATCTTCCCAACCCAGGGATCAAACCCAGGCATCCCGCATTGTGGATGGATTCTTTACCAGCTGAGCCACAAGGGAAGCCCAAGAATGGAGTGGATAGCCTATCCCTCCTCCAGTGGGTACTCCTGACCTAGGAGACCTAGTGGTCTCCTGCATTGCAGGCAGATTCTTTACTAACTGTGCTATCAGGGAAGCCCTGTTTGAACAAATATATATTACATGTCTACTCTCTCCTAGATGTGTGTGCTGGGTATAAGATGGCTTGTCAGAAAGAGAGATATGGAAACAGTAAACTCACAAGTAAACATTATAACAAATAATTACAAATTCATACAAGTTCTATAGCATAAAGGAGAATGATGCTGCAACAGCTACTAATCTAGGGCAATTTCTTAGGATAAACAGGACAAGGCCTCCCTGCAGAAGCTTTTTGGAGTATATGAGGTTCAGCATAAATGAACAGGTTCAGCATCAGGGAATAGAAGTTTCTGAGTCAAGGAGGACTCAGCAGGAATAAGTGGATGAGTGAAGAAATAAATAAATGATTTGGAAATGAACACTGCTGCAACATGATGGAAAGCTGAAACATTATTCGTGTCTCTAAGTAGCTTATAAAAAACAAGGAAACTGAGCCTAAGGATGACCATCCCTTATGTCCTGCATGTAACTCATTCTATTCCTATCCTGTCTTCTCGGAAGACACTGTGGCCTTTTTTCCCTACAAAGCCTGGACAGAGTGGACAGAGCCTTAAAATATTATCTTAATTCAGTGCTCTGGCAGCCACTACTAATCATTCAAAACGGACACTCAGTATGATACTCTTTTGCCCTTCCTCATTTAAATGGTTAATACTATTTTCACCTAATGAATAAGCAGTCTGATATCAGCTTGAGGGGAACAAGAGCCAGCAAACTGAGCCAATATATGTATGTGTGTAGATAAAAGCAGTGACAATTGTAAATGAATAAGAAGACTGGCTCATTCTAGGTGCTGAATTGATAGGGGTGATTATAATGAATGTGATGACGTGATGATGAAGGTAATGATGGTGGGAATATATAGGGCATCCTAGTCACTGGTGGGAGTAAGCATTTGAGGCTACTTCTGAGGGTGAGAGAAATGACTGAGCATAAAGATACTGCTTATCCTTTGTTTCTGAGAACATATTAGCTGTGATGTCCCAAGTAAAAACTGTAATCTGTGAAAGTGATTTCTTATACGTGAAAGTGATTTATTTCTCGACGTCATAGTTTTTACTTGGGACGACACAACTAACATGTTCTCAAAAACAAAGAGAAAGCAGTATCTTTACGCTACAACGATAAAAGATCATCAGAAAAAGTATGTGTGATTGGAAACTAGTATTTTGACCTAATTCTAGTTCATTTAGAAATGAACACTCATTAGCTTTACTGACTTCACCACTGAGTCCATGTACCAGAACTCCAGCAAGTCAAAGTCAGTCAGTCAAAAACACATTGCTTTCTTTCCCCCTACCTGCACTGAGAGAACCATGCATCTCGGGTATAAAATGAAAGCATTTATAATTTAGCAAGAGCTAAACTCAGAAATACTCTAATGCCTTATTAAGGTTGAAAAGTCAAACACTTAGAAACCAAAGAGATACAGATGTTTAATTCTTATGATGACATTAAGTGGAAATGCATTGCTTCTACTACATGTTGAGAATCTTCGTGGATATGAATTGATACACTGAGACCTAGCCACCGGATATAGCCACCAATTCACTGAACCCTTGCCCACTTACAAGTTTTTCTGAATAAGATTTTATTATATATTGTTTCAGTTTAGGACTGTCTACATTGGGCAGAGTAGTATTCCTGAGTTATAGTAATAATCACCACTTTGTCTGTTTCATGTCAGTTCTGTGCTAGGCCTTTTACATATGTTATTCATAATACATACAGCAACCCAGTAAGGACTGACCCGATTTCCACCTCACAGATGAGGCAACTGCAGTTCAGAGACTTTAAGGAACTTGTTCAATTTACATAACTCAGAGAATGATAGGGTTGGGACTTGAATGCAGTTCTGTCTTCCTCCAGAGAGAGCATTCCAGAGCTCGTGTCATTTTCACTACCCTTTATTTGCCTGCACATTAGTTTTATTTCATTCCACAGCCCCACGTGGATTAGGGAAAACTAGAGGATCACCCCAGACACAACATTTGTAGGGGCCTGTCTTTCAGAAGGGGGAGAGTGGGTTGTCTGTAGGGGACAGACTTGCTCCCATTGGGTGCTACTAAGACCTAGGGCTCGTTGCGCCTCCACCAGCCCCGGAATCTCTCTGACAGCTGAGGATGAATCTCTCATCCTCCCTGGGGCTACATATGCTGATTGATTTTTCTTCGTCTCTAGATGCACATTTTTACAAGCCACTTGTTGTAAACAGGACCAGATGTAGGGTCCATTTCCTGCCCCAGCCAACAGATTGAAGCCAAATACCCCCATCTATATCTTCACCGAGATTTATCTAACAATTATAGACAATATGCACTGTGAGTCTCAAGCATAAATAGATTCACATAAATGCATTATCTCTTCTCTGGGAGGGGAAAAAAAAAACTTACTGGGTGATAGATAATATGGCAGGAAGTAGGCTGTATCATCTTTAGAAACAGGGTACCAAGGTATAATTATTCAGTTTTAGCTATATCCCCTGCCACTGGTTTCCTGATTCTCAATTTGTTCTGTGCTATTCATGAAAGACGGATTCATTTTTACAGAGATCAGGCCCTGCATCTCAGTGCCATCTCTGGTAGTCACTCCAAAGTAACTACAGAGATGAGCAGCTGCGAAGCGGGGGGAGGCAGTCAGGGAAGCAGGGAGACTGAAACAGATGAATAATGGGGACAAGGAAGGAGGACAGAAACTCGGTGCCTGATTAAAGATAAAATGGGCCCTTGTGCCAGCCAGATGCACTGTCTTTATGTAACTGGAATGACCCCTTTTCCCACACCTCCCTCTACTACACAGAATGCTAACTCTCTTTATTGACAGCTCAGCGTGTGCTGTAGCAGCAATATCACACTGAACAGAACAGACTGAGTGCGGCAGAAGCGCCATCCCTCTTCAGGGTTTCTTGGCTTTCCAAGCCGGCCAGGGGTGTCCTACGTGCACTCTCCTCTTCTAGCAGAGCCTAAGTGTGGCAGACATTAGCTACATACCTAAACGAGGGTCCTAATGAAACAGGGCAGGACCCTATAGTCCTTCCCACCCCCCCAAGTCCTCCACTTGCCTTTTGTCTGGAAAAACGCTAGCCAAAGAATAAGTTTAATCAGAGAAGTGAGAAAATGAGAAAAATGCAGAAGCAAGAAAAAAAAAGAAACTAGGCAAAATAATACTAGTTTAGGCAGTAAGCAAAGTCAAGGACCTTATTTCCTCCTCAGTGGCTATAGGTAATATTCTGAGCCGTATTCTGTGAGCTGCTGGAAACTCCCACCAGGTTGAGAAGTTAACTGCATGATGACCAGCCTGTAGCCATGAGGTAAGCTGCCACAGTTCCAAGAACTGGCCTCAAAGAAACGGGAGCAAACCGACCCTGGGACTGAAGCCTAACTGTACAACGATCAAGGGGCTGCTGCTCAGACCACTGACGACCAATTTCAAGACGGCTGTCGGAACTGACTGCGCTGTTTCTGAGGTAGCCCCTCCCTCAACCTATAGCAGCTCTTGCCCTCGACTGTTGTGTCGAAGAGTTGACCCTTGTACAGGCGGATACCTTCCCCACAGGTTGCTGGCACTTAAAATAAAGCAAACTTTCCGTTCCACAAAACTTGTCTTTTCATTGGTTTTTGAGTGAGGAGCAGCTGGACCTCCTCAGTTACACTAACAGGAAAAATAAATAGAAAAAAATGATTTAAAAATACAATAACTAGCCTTTTATATACCCTTTCAAATAAGGGGAACCTAATCACTGTGAACGATAAACAAGTCTGTGACAAACCCACCACTTATTAGCACAGCCTGCTCCATTTAAAAGGGAATTTTCTAATGGTAAATATAGTGGAAGGCTACAATTACAAACATTCAATGACTGCAATCTATGGAAAAGCCAGTTAATGATAAATTGGAGGGTAAGAGAAGATTATCACCTGTTTAACTAAGCTTCCATTGATTCTATCAAATTGTTTGCCTGGCAGTATCTGGGTGATGATGCAAACACTGAGAAAAATTCATTTTTCCCCTATCTAAATACTTTTAATTGCAAGCATTCATTTTGAAAGGTATGTGGCACTTTGACTGGCAGAAAAGGATCTGCTTGACAACTACTAATTATATTTAATAATAAATAACATTTATCATTTACATAATCATTTTCATATTTAAATCATTTCACAGATTTTGTTTACTCATATGCTGTGATGCATATATGGAATATCAATGCAACTTGACTGCAAATAATGTTATAATATTTCTGTGAAACAAGCCCCAAATAGTAAGTTTTCATTAGAAAACTGGGCCTTAATCTTATCTATATTGAAAAATGTGAACAAATCACTAGAATTTCATTTTTTAGTACCTGAGGAGGGGGGCAGTATTGAGCAACTATCAGAGGAAAATTGAACTGACATTTTGGCAAAACACCCAGTTAACATGAAAACTGCAAAAATATTTAGAAGAGACAGAGGTGTGAGGCAACGATATTAGTGAAAGATGTATTAAAATAAACATCCACCTCTCTATCTGCCTACCTATCAACAAGGTGAAAACAAGAGAGCAGAACAAATGAAACAGAAACAATCCATACAGTTGTGAATGTAAAGGTCTGAGTGTAGATTTTTTTAATGTATTTTTTTATTGAAGGATAATTGATTTACAGAATTTTGTTGTTTTCTGTCAAACCTCAACATGAATCAGCCATAGGTATACATATATCCCCTCCTTTTGAACTTCCCTCTGATCTCCCTCCCCGTCCCACTCCCCTAGGTTGATACAGAGCCCCTGTTTGAGTTTCTTAGCCATACAGCAAATTCCCGTTGCCTATCTGTTTTACATATGGTACTGTAAGTTTCCTTGTTACTCTTTCCATACACTTGACACTCTTTACACTTTCCTCCCCTCTCCCCATGTCCTCAAGTCTGTTCTCTATGTGTTTCTCCATTGCTGCTCTGTAAGTAAATTCTTCAGTACCGTTTTTCTAGATCATATATATGTGTTAGAATATGACATTTATCTTTCTCTTTCTGACTTCACTCTTATAATAGGTTCTAGGTTCATCCATCTCATTAGAACTGATCCAGAGGTATTCCTTTTTATGGCTGAGTAATATTCCATTGTGTATAGGTATGAAAACTTCTGTATCCATCCATCTATATTTGTATTTCTGCATTGTCTGATGTTATATTTCTGTGAAACAAGCCCCAAATAGTAAGTTTTCATTAGAAAACTGTGGGCCTTAATCTTATTTATATTGACAAATGTGAACATTTGTCTCTAATTTTGTTGATGTGATTCTTCTCTCTTTTTTCTTATGAGTCTAGCTAAAGTCTTGTCAATTTTGTTTATCTTCTCAAAGAACCAGCTTTTAGTTTTATTAATCTTTACTATTCTCTCTCATTTCTTTTTATTTCTTCTCAGATTTTTATGGTTTCTTTCCTTCTACTAATTTTATTTTTGCTATTGTTGTTTTTCTTTATTCCCAGGTGTTTTAGGTGTAAAGTTAGGTTGTCTAAAGTTAGGTTGTTTCTTGAGCTGGGATTGTATTGCTATAAACTTCCCTCTTAGAACTGCTTTTGCCACATCACATAGGTTTTGAGTTGTCGTGTTTTCATTGTCATTTGTTTCTAGAAATTTTTTGATTTCCTTTTTGATTTCTTTAGTAACCTGTTGGTTATTTAGAAACATATTATTTAATCTCCATGTGTTTGTGTTTCTTACAGTATTTTTCTTGTAACTGATATCTAGTCTCATAGCATTGTGGTTGGAAAAGATGCCTGATACAATTTCAATTTTCTTAAATTTACTGAGGTTTGATTTGTGACCCAAGATGTGGTCTGTCCTGGAGAATGTTCCATGTGCACTTGAGAAGATGGTGTATTCTTCTGCATTTGGATGGAATGACCTGAAGATATTAATGAAATACATCTCATCTGATATATCATTTAAGACTTGTGTTTCCCTACTAATTTTCTGTTTTGATGATCTGTCCATTGGTGTGAGTGGGATGTTAAAGTCTCCTACTATAATTGTGTTACTGTCTATTTCCCCTTTTATGTATATTACAGTTTGTTTTATGTATTGAGGTGCTCCTATGTTGGGTGCATAGATCTTTACAATTGTTATGTCTTCCTCTTGGGTTGAGCCCTTGATCATTATGTAGTGTCCTTCCTTATCACTTGTAATCTTTATTTTAAGGTCTATTTTGTCTGATATGAGGATTGCTACTGCATCATGGAATATATTTTTCCATCCTCTCACTTTCAGTCTATATGTTCCTTTAGGTCTGAAGTAGGTTTCTTGTAGACAGCTTATATATGGGTCTTGTTTTTGTATCCATTCAGCCAGTCTGTGTCTTTTGATTGGAGCATTTGATCCATTTACATTTAAAGTAATTACTGATATATATGTTCCTATGGTAAAGCATCTGTCTACAATGCGGGAGACCCAGGTTTGATCCTTGGGTTGGGAAGATCCCCTGGAGAAGGAAATGGCAATCCACTCCAGTACTATTGCCTGGAAAATCCCATGGACAAGGGATCCTGGTAGGCTACAGTCCATGGGGTCGCAAAGAGTAGGACATGACTGAGAGACAGGGCTATATCTTCCTACAGACATTTTCTTAATTGTTTGGAGTTGATTTTGTAGATCTTTTTCCTTCTCTTGTATGTCTTGACTATATAAGTCTGTTTAACATTTGTTGTAAAGCTGGTTTGGTGGTACTGAGTTCTCCTAACTTTTGCTTGTCAGAAAAGCTTTTTATTTCTCCATCAATTTTGAATGAAGTCCTTGCCGGGTACAGTAATCTTGGTTGTAGACTTTTCTGTTTTGGTACTTTAAATATATCCTACCATTCCCTTCTGGCCTGCAGTGTTTCTGCTGAAAGATCACATGTTAAATGTATGGGGTTTCCCTTGTATGTTACTTGTTGCTTCTCCCTTGCTGCTTTTAATATTCTTTCTTTGTGTTAATCTTTGTTAGATTAATATGTGTCTTGGTGTGTTTCTCCTTGGGTTTATCCTGTATGGGACTCTTTGTGCCTTTTGGACTTGATTGACTATTACCTTTTCCATGTTGGGGAAATTTTCAACTATAATCTCTTCAAAAATTGTCTCATACCCTTTCTTTTTCTCTTCTTTTTCTGACCCCTATAATTCGAATGTTGGTGTTTTTGATATTGTCCCCGAGATATTGTCTCTGAGACTATCCTCAGCTTTTTTCATTCTTTTTACTTTATTCTGTTCTTCAGAAGATATCTCCACCATTTTATCTTCCAGCTCACTGATTCATTGTTCTGCTTCAGATATTCTGCTATTGATTACTTCCAGAGTATTTTTAACCTCAGTAATTGTCTTGTTGTCTCTGTATGTTTATTCTTTAGTTCTTCTTGATCTTTGTTAATTGATTCCTGCATTTTGTTTTCAAGGTTTTTGATCATCTTGACTATACTTTTTCAGGTAGTTTCCCTATTTCCTCTTCATTTATTTGGACTTCTGTGTTTCTAATTTGTTCCTTCCTTTGTGTAGTATTTCTCTGCCTTATCATGATTTTTTTTTCAACTTATTGTGTTTGAAGTCTCAGGCTTCAAGGTTTAATTCTTCCTTTTGGTTTCTGCCCTCCTAAGGTTGGTTCATATAGAGTGAGATTTGTGCCAGGCTTTTTGTTTGTTTGTTTGTTTTCCTCTGATGGGCAAGGCTGAGTGAGGTGGTAATCCTGTCTGTTGATGATTTGGTTTGTATTTTTGTTTTGTCTGTTGTTTAGATGAGGCAACTTCCCTGGTGGCTCAGATGGTAAAGCATCTGCCTACAATGCGGGAGACTTGGGTTTTGATCCCTCGGTTGGGAAGATCCTCTGTGGAAGGAAATGGCAACACACTCAAGTACTCTTGCCTGGAAAATCCCATGGATGGAGGAGTGTGGTAGCTTACAGTCCATGGGGTCGCAAAGAGCGACAGGACTGAGCAACTTCACTTTCTTTCTTTCTTTCCTGCACAGGGTGCTACTGGTGCTTGGGTGATGCTGGGTCTTGTATTCAAGTGGTTTCTTTAGTGTGAATTCTCACTATTTTATACTCCCAAAGGTTAGTTCTCTGGAAGTCTAGGGTCTTGGAGTCTGTGCTCCAACTCTAAAGGCTCAGAGCTTGACCTCTGAGAATGAATCAGAAGGTCTCAGCTCCAAGTCACTGCTGCTTCTTACTTGCTTTGGGATTTGGATAAATTAAGGTCTTAGTTTCTTCCTCTGTGAAATGGATTATTCATGTCTTGTCTTTCAAGGCCTCTGACCTCGCTGCTCCCTCAGGGGATGGGGGGAAATGAAAGGTGTCACGGCATCTCCCAGCAGGGGCCCTCTCACCTCCCAGACCGAGGCACCACGGCGGAGATGGGAGGGCTGCTGCGCTCCAGCCCGCATCCATTCTGTCATGCTCTCCTCCGCCTCTTCTGTGGGTGGGGGCGGGGGGCTTAGGAAGCTAGGAGACTGGGAGGCTTAGGAAGCAAGGAGATGTTTGCAACTTGTCTTCACTCTGTCTCTGCCCCCTCAACCCCCATCACCCTTGTAAAAACACTGTTGAAGGGGGCGAGGTGGGGAGGTGCGGGGAGGAGAACACAAAGGGAATCTGGAGAGGTGATGATAGTCCTTTGGAAAAATGATCAGAGAACACACACACCCATCTGCCCCAAACAAAGATATCCAGAAAGAGGGGGGAAAGTGTGGGGTGAGGTTGGGGGTTTTGGGGAAAGAGAAGAAAGAGTCGTTGGTCAGGAAACTTCAAGTGCAGATCTGAATGTAGATTTTTAAAAACATTTTCCATATGAGTACAAGTTGGATATTTGACCTAGTGAGTACATATGTAGCAATGTATCCTAAGGATTTCATAGAAATCTAGGTACCATGACATTTACTGGAACACTATTTATTAAAAAAGGAAAAACTTGGAAATAATTTCTTTACAACAATAGCACATTATTTAAACTGATATCATACATTGAAATATTAAATAACTTTTAAATTATCTAGATGAGGAATGTTAGATCATGTGGGAATGACAACATTAGGAGAAAATGTAATAGACGTAAAAATTATGTAAATAGTGCATCTTAGTATTATTAATAAATGGGCATGAAATATAAATATATATAAATACATATATCTATGTAAATATAAATGCATATATAAGTGGGCAAATACAAACATGGAAAAGATAATAATTATCTCTGTGATGACCTAAGGGGTGGGATGTGGGTTGAGAGGTTAGGTTCAAGGAAGACAGGATATATATATATATATATATATGCATATGGCTATTTCAATTTGTAAAGCAATTATCCTCCAATTTAAAATAATTAAAAAATAGTTATCTCAAAGTTCTGCAGGTGCATACATTTTTACATTGGATGAAGCGTTAGAAGAGTTGACATCAACTTCTAAAATTGAGATCATATTTTCCTTTTAGAGCTAACTCAAGTGACCCTTAGGAAGCATCACGACAAAGCTAGTGGAGGTGATGGGATTCTAGTGGAACTATTTCAAATCCTGAAAGATGATGCTGTGAAAGTGCTGCACTCAATATGCCAGCAAATTTGGAAAACTCAGCAGTGGCCACAGGACTGGAAAAGGTCAGTTTTCATTTCAATCCCAAAGAAAGGCAATGCCAAAGAATGCTCAAACTACAAGACAATTGCACTCATCTCACATGCTAGTAAAGTAATGCTCACAATTCTCCAAGCCAGGCTTCAGCAATATGTGAACTATGAACTTCCAGACGTTCAAGCTGGATTTAGAAAAGGCAGAGGAACCAGAGATCAAATTGCCAACATCCACTGGATCATCGAAAAAGCAAAAGAGTTCCAGAAAAACATCTATTTCTGCTTTATTGAGTATGCCAAAGCCTTTGACTGTGTGGATCACAATAAACTGTGGAAAATTCTGAAAGAGATGGCAATACCAGACCACCTGACCTGCCTCTTGGGAAACCTATATGCAGGTCAGGAAGCAACAGTTAGAATTGGACATGGAACAACAGACTGGTTCCAAACAGGAAAAGGAGTACGTCAAGGCTGTATATTGTCACCCTGCTTATTTATCTTCCATGCAGAGTACATCATGAGAAATGCTGGGCTGGAAGAAGCAGAAGCTGGACTCAAGATTGCCGTGAGAAATATCAATACACTCAGATATGCAGATGACACCACCCTTATGGCAGAAAGTGAAGAGGAACTAAAGACCATCTTGATGAAAGTGAAAGAGGAAAGTGAAAAAGTTGGCTTAAACCTCAACATTCATAAAACTAAGATCATGGCATCTGGTCCCATCACTTCATGGCAAATAGATGTGGAAACAGTGGAAACAGTAGCTGACTTTATTTTTGGGGGCTCCAAAATCACTGCAGATGGTGATCGCAGCCATGAAATTAAAAGACACTTACTCCTTGGAAGGAAAGTTATGACCAATCTAGACAGCATACTCAAAAGGAGAGACATTACTTTGTCAATAAAGGTCCATCTAGTCAAGGCTAATGTTTTTCCAGTGGTCATGTATGGATGTGAGAGTTGGACTATAAAGAAAGCTGAATGCAGAAGAATTGATGCTTTTGAACTGTGGTGCTGGAGAAGACTCTTGAGAGTCCCTTGGACTGCAAGGAGATCCAACGAGTCTGTCCTAAAAGAGATCAGTCCTGGGTGTTCATTGGAAGGACTGATGTTGAAGCTGAAACTCCAATACTTTGGGCACCTCATGCGAAGAGCTGACTCATCTGAAAAGACCCTGATGCTGGGAAAGATTGAGGGTGGGAGGAGAAGGGGACGAAAGAGGATGGGATGGTTGGATGACATCACCGACTCAATGGACATGAGTTTGGGTAAAGTCTGGGAGTTGGTGATGGACAGGGAGGCCTGGGGTGCTGCAGTTCATGGGGTCTCAAAGAGTCGGACACGACTGAGCGACTGAACTGAACTGAACTGAACGGATATGTATGTATATGTAATTTCTTTAACATATGTAACTGATATTAAACATATGCTAAGCATTAAATATACCTGTATATTAAATATATGCTGGAGAATTAGGAAAGCCAGTGGTATAGTTTTGAGAAGTGGACAGCCAATGACTGAGTCACAGTCAAACGGCAGGAGATATGAACAAGCACTCGGGTGGAGAGAGCCAGTTCTCCTTTCTTCTGACATTTTATTTTTTTTCAGCCTCCCAATAGATAAGATGAGGCTCACCTACACTGTGGAGGGAAATCTGCTTTACTCCAGCTACCATTTGAAATGCTAATCTCATCTGTTAACACCCTCAGGGACCCACCCAGAAATAATGTTTACCAAAATATCTGTATGCCATGATCCAGTCAAGCGGACACAGGAATTAATGATCACATTCTCCAAACCTTAAAATTTACCAGTATCTCAGTCCAACTCCAAGAACTTCATATTTAATTGGTGCAAATTACAGACTGGGCTTTAAGATGATCAAAAGCTCCCCAGGATATTTTAATGAATCACCAAAAGGTAAGAACCATTCACATCACAACATGTCTCTCCTAAGGAGAAATAAAAATGCTTCTCACTTTAGTTTAGTTGTTGATGTCTAGGAGGTATTGGTGTATCTTTTTAAAGTGACTTCAGAGTGTGCCACTGTACCCCATGCAGTCAGTATTTTCAAACAAGTCATTGTAAACATGTGCCTCCAAATTTGATGAAACTCCATCCAATTATTTTTGTCCAAAATGGTAGCAGATGGGTAGAATTTACTTTATATTCATCATGTTGAATGGCAGGCATAATAATTTCCATGTAGAAGGTGAATTGAGATTCAGAGGAAAATAGGTGTGTACATTGCCACAAAGTGAGCAAATCTAAAAAGTAGGGAAAGGTCAAGTTTTCTGATCTAGTTTAAAATAAGTGGTATTTATTGTTATTTTATTTACTCCACAGTGATACTATTGGGGATGAGCAGGAAAAAAGTAAATGACTCAAAATGTAGTAGGCCTATGAACAGGAAGTTTAGCTAGCATCCTTCACACAAAAGACCTGATATATATTCAGCCATTGGAGAGGTTTAGTCAGCTGTGTTTACAGTCCCAGGAATGGAAAGAAACATCATGACAAAAGGAAATTCTATGAATCCAGGGAAAAACACATCAAATTAAATAAATAATTCATAGGAAGAGCAAAGATCGCAGAGTTGGCTCTAATAACAAAATATCCAAAATAACTGTTGATGTGTTTCTCCAACCACTCAGGCTGCCAGTCCAGGTGCAAAGGAAAATAAATAAAACTATTACAGATCTAGTGAAAGGTAAACAGACAATAAAAGCCAACAGTGGAGCTGAATTTTAAGTTGGTGATTCTTTGAACAATCCTCAAATGATTTCATTTGCTCTGTTAATGCAATATCAAAGCCATTTTAGAAATAAAAGAACATTTTTCTACTTGCTACAGTTTAGGCATAAAGCCTCGAACTGTATTAAATCTATACTTCTAGAATTATAGAACTATACTCAAAGAAATAATTACAATCATTTCTTCATTTTACAGGTGAGAAAACCAAGGTGGTAAATGATTGTGTGATGGGTTTAAAGTCCACAAAAGTCATTGGCCAAGACAAGATTAGAATACAAATCTCCCTTCTCATCTTCACTTTATTATTCGAGAGTCTACCCATTTGAGCACAACTAATGAACTACTGTTTGAAACCTGACCATTCTGATGGCAATAAAAAAGGCCATATTTCAATAGCACGTCTATTGTTTTGAGACCAGAATATTAAATATTAAAGTCATGTTCTGAGCTTCTTTCCAGATGAATTGTATGTTAAGCTCTATTTCAATATTGATTTGTAATATACTTTCACGCATGTTAATCTTCCTGTGGTTGCATTTTAAAGTTCTGAGCTACATGCCTGCTGGGCGCTGTGTGCGTGTGTGTGCAGAGTTGTATCTGAGTTTTTGCAGCCCCATGGACTGTAGCCCACCAAGCTCCTCTGTCCATGGGATTTCCCAGACAAGAATACTGGAGTGGGGTGCCATCTCCTTCACCAAGGTATCTTCCCAACCCAGGGATTGAATGAGTGTCTCTTGTGCCTCCTGCATTGGCAGGCGGATTCTTTACCACTGAGCCACCTGGGAAGCCCCATGATTCCTAAAATGTGTGATTTTCTGAAGGATACGGCTATCTCTACCGTATCCACCAACTCAACTACCACCTCTGTTGCTAGAAAGAGAAAAAAGAGTTGATAAACTTACAAGTGAAATCCTGTGTTTATTTTTTACTGAAAAACAGAAACCTATTTGATTTAGAAAATCTAAACTCTAGAAACATACATAGGGCTTAAATATATGATTCCTCTTTGGAATATTATGGCTGGAGAAATCTTGTCTAACCAATGGAAACACAACCTTAGTTACTCGGTACCCTAAAAAGGTGGAGGACCTCACTTAAAAGAAGCAAGTGACTATCCTAGCTAATGGAAACAGAAATGGATTTCCAGCTTATTTGTTGTTGTTAATTTCTGTCCTGTACACTGATCTGTTTGTTAGGACATCAGCGTAAAAGGCAAATGTGTAGGTGAGAAAGATAAGTGGTACGATAAAGAGGTTAAAAGTATGAGCTACATGACATGGACAAGTTACTCAGCCTTTCGAATCTATCATGGGCACCTCTGAAAAATGGAGAATTAAACATATTATAAACAGATTTACTTCTCCTTCCACCATGCTTTGGTCTTCACATGTTTGGGAGGGAAGAGGAGATTCAGTGACTTCCCCCTCCATCCTATTCTTAGAAGAGGAATTGCTAACATTATTGATCAATAACCAGAACATCTATGGAGCAATGAGAATTGTCACATTTGAAAGTGACAAACCTGTCACACGGTTCTGTCCCAGAAGCTCAGCCTATGATTCAAACGATAAGGCATATAAGCTTAGGCTTGTCCCGAGACCTACTCATCCATGACTTGGGGGTAGGAAAAAGAGAGAAGGAAACCTTCATTTAGAATTCCAAAATGAGGTTCAGAGGTTAGCTCATTAATAATACATAATACTTCAATCTTTTCTGACTGTTTTCTTCTTGTGCATGGAGCTCTTGGCAGGAACCTTAAACATCCACTTCAGAGGTCTGTTATGAAATAAGATATGGCATATAAAGTGCACAGTCTCATGTGCAATAAGTCATCAAAGGATATTATCTAGATAACCTTGGATTTGCATTTAAACATTTGTTATTAAATCAGTTTGTGTGGGACTAGCATCCTGAGCCTCAGGATAAAGTAGATCCATGTGGCTTAATAAAGGAAAGCTCTTTGAATTTCTAGATGGCAGGTCATGCTAACTCAGATAAGTAGAAGCTGGTGGCTGGGCATTCCCTCAGGACACAAGCATTGATGGAAGGAGGACTCGGGGTGTAGAAACCAGTGTGGCAGTGGATAGTAAACCATCACCCAGCACATGCTGCTTCTTGTTAAGCAGAAAGCTCTCATGCAAATTGTTTTCTGAATCATTAGCTGTCATCTACCCACATCTATCCTCCTGCAGCTGTTCTTTCTGATTTTGCCTGCAAACTTTTCACATTGGGCAGGCTCCCAAGCCAAACAAGTTGCCTCTCAGCAGCCTTTGTTCCTAGGGGCTAGAACTGAACCACACAGATAAGTCAAAGCAAGGATGCAGCATGTACTAATACATGCTGAAGGAATAGAATCCTTCCAGCTAAGGTGATGAATGCTTTTGAAAGTAATTTTCATGGTGGTTCCTATGAGAATGTCAGCCAGTATCCAGAAGTTATATGCTGCAATTTTAAAATTATCTGCCTCCATAGATTTTCTAAAGCTTCTATCAGGTAAGAAGTATCTTTTCTAAAAAAATAAGAAAATCTTTTTATGCAATTTTTAGAGGCTACTTTCCAGTTACAGTTATTACAAAATATTGGTTATATTCCCTGTGTCACAGAATACATCCTTGAGCCTCTCTCACACCCATAGTGTGTACCTCCCACTCCTCCACTCTGACTCCTGTTTTGCCCCTCCTCCCCAGCCTCACTGGTAACCACTAGCTCCTTCTCTGTATCTGTGAGTCTGCTTCTTTCATGTTCTGTTCACTAGTTTTATTTTTTACATTCCACACATAAGTGGTGTTACACAGTATTATCTTTCGCTGTCTGACTTCACTTAGCCCTCCAGGTCCATCTATGTTGTTACAAATGATAAAATTAATTTCATTCATTTCCGTGACTAACATTCCATTATATATGTATTCATATATGTTATATATATTATATATGTTAAACATATGTTACATATGTTATGTACTTGATATACACATATTATATACATATAATATATGGCTTCCCTGCTGGCTCAGATGGTAAAGAATCTGCCTGCAATGCAGAAGCCCTGGGTTCGATCCCTGGGTTGGGAAGATCCCCTGGAGGAAGATAGCAACCCACTCCAGTATTCCTGCCTGGTCAATCCCTATAGACAGAGGAGCCTGTTGGGCTACAGTCCATGGAGTCACAAAGAGTTGGACATGACTGAGTGACTAAGCACACAGCAAACACACACACACACACACACACACACACGTATCTGTTGATGGGCATTCAGGTCGTTTCCATGTCTTGGTGATTGTAGATATTATTGCTATTAACACTGGAATGCACATATCCTTTCAAATTAGTGTTCTTTTTTTTTTGATACATAACCAGGAGTGAAATTGCTGTGCCATATGGTAGCTCTATTTTTGGTTTATCGAGAAACTTCCATATTGTTTTCTACAGCGACTGCATCAGTTTACATTCCCACTAGAGGAGTGTGTGGGTAATCTCTGTACTTTCTGCCCAATTTTATTGTGAAACTAAAACCTAATTAATTATTTCCCAGTAACATCAGCAAATAAGACCATGTATTTAAAAAATATTTTTAAGGCATAGTAAATATTTGCTAAAAAAAATTCAGAAACTCACAATCTCATTTGGGTAGATTAAATCAGCAGAAACTAAGCTTCACTTTAGGGAGATTAGATTTTAGCAAATTAACTGGCTGAGAAATTAAAGGCAGAATAGTCAAAAGTCCTCTCTGAACAAGATAAGGTACAAGGAAAGGAAGGATGGATATTTTAGGCAAATCCCAATTCTCTATCCTAGCTGAATATAGTTCAGGAATTAAATAACTTGAAATTGTATAAAAAGTGCCTCAATTCGTAGTGCCCCTCTAAAGCTGAAGGTGAGCTGAATCTAAATCAAGCAGGCAGAGGCTCTACTATCTTATATCTGAAATCAAAATGTTAATGTGTTTTCTTCAGAATCCCTCTTGTCTGGGTGCAGACGTCGCTGATCAGTGCACCTAAAGGTAAAACGAAAAATATGGAAAGAATGTTTTCCTATAATTTTGAACTTAACATCTGAATTGTATTTCTTTAAAATTCTCCTTATTTTAACTCACATGCCTTCAAAACAAAATTAAAGTGAAACTATATTAGAGCAGAGGGGCCAAATTTTCTAACCAATCAAAAGGTTAAGGGGTGCCTCATATGCTGGTTGAATAAAGTTACAAATCCATATCCAGACTCAACCAGAAGACTAAAGAGTACTGTGATCACCTGGTATAGAGAAGGGTCATGGCAGTTGATTTTATTTATACACACTTTCATATATAAAAATTTATCAGATTTGCCCTGTGCCACTTTCCATGCTTATTTAATCTCTATGGGATGCATACGGTGAGACACGTTTAATCATCATTCCCAATTCTAAGATGCGGAAACTGAGGAAGGAATTGGGGTATATCCCAAGTCACAAATTTTGTCACCGCAAATGTCTCCAGGTCTATCTCTCTAAGCTGTATGAGAGTATATTTTTTTCCAATTTTCCTTGCCATGTGAGCCTTTCATCTTCAACCTCTGTTGACTTCTGTTTTGCCCTGAACAATGCCCTCTGACATTCTAGAGAAGTTTCACCATTCTTAGCAGACTACTTGGCATCTAACAGGTGCTTTGTTAAGTGAATACGTTAATAAACATATAAGAGAGCATTAAAATTGCCATGTAATAGATGGAGAAACAGGCTCTGAAAGGTTAAGAAACGTCCTTCATGTAAGAGATGAAGCTGGAATTCAATTCTAAAAGTGCATGAGACCAGCCTCAGGATGAACTAAGTTATCTCCATCAGGATACAATATGCTAAGACCGAATCTCTCACTAGACTCTAAGAAACGTGAAGGAGGTACTAGGTACTTAATGCACTTCATTTTGGGTAAATTTTTCATTTATGCAAAAATGCTGGTGTAAAGATGGACTAAAGGCTCACACTTTCTCTGCTGAATTCCCTGCTGAACTTCAAGTATTCCTGTGATGAAAACTTGCCTAACTCACTAAATGACCTTGAGCAAGCAGCTTTGCTTTACAGCTTCTGTTTTCTCTTCCACAAAGTACCACTGACAGGAGGTGTTCCATGTGCTTCACAGAAATGCATTTATAAAGCACTTTGGAAAGTATGAAGCTTTCTTCAAAAGCAAGCAAATGTTATTACTACTGGACTCCTTAAAAGAAGCCTTTCTGTGGTGAAGAGAAAACTTAGCTTATCAACTGTGCAACTCAATTATAGAAAATTTAAGGCAGAATATATATGATATAATAATTCCAAGTAAATCCTTCTAATAATTAAGTAAAGTGGTCAAAATTCTTTTCTGGATTATTTTGATTTTGTGTGAAAGGAATTCCTTTAGAAGGTGTCGAAGTCCAGATATGGAGCCTCAAACTCTAGATTGTGACGTGACATTTTTTTCTTGAACTTCTGCTGCCAGTCTTGCTATCAGTTCAGTGGCAATGTAATATATTACTGCATTTCATTTCTAGGCAAGAACATTATTTACTCACAGGAGAAATACTTTCCTGAGGAAAGATTGTCTTTGGGAACTTTCAAGGACATTTGAGAAATGCTTCAGCCCAAGCCACAAAATTATGAGCATTTGTTTGTGCCTTTCTGTTCCCAGGGAACCATTTTTAAAAATCTTTCTTTTAAGTTTATTGCAACCATCTATCTTACCTTTCCAAAAAAAAAAAAAAAAAAAAAGCAATTAACACAACTTCATTGACTTTCAGTTTCCCTAGGTGTCATTTTATAATGCATATATTTTAAACAGTTCATATCATCATATCCCCCCTCTCTCAGCATTTTCTTTGTTGTCTCTCTACCTGAAATTTGACCTTATAGGAAATTTTGTCACTTGCATCTTCCTTTGAATAAATCTGGTATCAATATTCAATATTATTGAATTATTTCTCTTTTGTCAGTCTGTTTCTAATGTAGCAAACTATGGGTAAAAACACCATGTAATTATATACAATATCTAATATTTATATAGAGACCATGTAATGAACATAAAGTGAAAGTGAAGTCATTTAGTCGTGTCCCACTCTTTGTGACCCATGGACTGTAGCCTACCAGGCTCCTCTGTCCATGGGCTTTTCCAGGCAAGAGTACTGGAGTGGGTTGCCATTTCCCTCTCCAGGGTATCTTCCCAACCCAGGGATCGAACCCAGGTCTCCAGAATTCCAGGCAGATGCTTTAACCTCTGAGCCACCAGGGAAGTCCATGAAAGTCTTAACAAATCCTTACCAGACCCTAGAAAGTAGGTACAATCAACCTTATCTTTTGATAGCTGAGAAAACTGAGACATTAAACGGGTGAGTACCTGCTTGAGGTAATACAGATAGGGATTAGCATAGCTGGGATCCTTCTGGACAGAGTCACTAGGAATACATGAAACTCCTCAGTCAAAAGGAGTCAATTAGGTCTAAACTGGGGCAAACCCTAAATGTTCCTTACATGGTTACCTAAAATCAGCCCTATCTTGCAAATTTCCCTTTCTCCACCCACCTACCACTTTTTAAAAAATCATTCCTCTTTTTTTTTTTTTTCTTTACATTTCAAGGCTGAAAATAGTATAGACCCATCAGTTCAGTTCAGTCACTCAGCCGTGTCCGACTCTTTGCGAATGAACTGCAGCACACCAGGCCTCCCTGTCCAGCACCAACTCCTGGAGTTCACCAAAACTCTTGTGCATCGAGTTGACGATGCCATCCAGCCATCTCATCCTCTATCGTTTCCTTCTCCTCCTGCCCCCAATCCCTCCCAGCATCAGGGTCTTTTCTAATGAGTCAACTTTTCCCATCAGGTAGCCAAAGTATTGGAGTTTCAACTTTAGCATCAGTCCTTCCAATGAACACCCTGGACTTATCTCCTTTAGAATGGACTTGTTGGATCTCCTTGCAGACCAAGGGACTCTCAAGAGTCTTCTCCAACACCACAGTTCAAAAGCATCAATTCTTCGGCGCTCAGCTTTCTTCACAGTCCAACTCTCACATCCATACATGACCACTGGAAAAACCATAGCCTTGACTAGATGGACCTTTGTTGGCAAAGTAATGTCTCTGCTTTTTAATATGCCATCGAGGTTGGTCATAACTTTTCTTCCAAGGAATAAGCATCTTTTAATTTCATAGCTGCAATCACCATCTGCGGTGATTTTGGAGCCCCAAAAAAGTCTGACACTGTTTCCACTGTTTCCCCATCTATTTGCCATGAAGTGATGGGACCAGATGCCATGATCTTCATTTTCTGAATGTTGAGCTTTAAGCCAACTTTTTCACTCTCTTCTTTTACTTTCATCAAGAGGATTTTTAGTTCTTCTTCACTTTCTGCCATAAGGGTGGTGTCATCTGCATATCTGAGGTTATTGATATTTCTCACGGCAATCTTGAGTCCAGCTTCTGCTTCTTCCAGCCCAGCATTTCTCATGATGTACTCTGCATAGAAGATAAATAAGCAGGTTGACAATATACAGTCTTGATGTACTCCTTTTCCTATTTGGAACCAGTCTGTTGTTCCATGTCCAATTCTAACTGTTGCTTCCTGACCTGCATATAGGTTTCTCAAGAGGCAGGTCAGGTGGTCTGGTATTGCCATCTCTTTCAGAATTTTCCACAGTTTATTGTGATCCACACAGCCAAAGGCTTTGGCATAGTCAATAAAGCCGAAATAGATGTTTTTCTGGAACTCTTTTGCTTTTTTGATGATCCAGCGGATGTTGGCAATTTGATCTCTGGTTCCTCTGCCTTTTCTAAATCCAGCTTGAACATCTGGAAGTTCATGGTTCATGTATTGTTGAAGCCTGGCTTGGAGAATTGTGAGCATTACTTTACTAGCATGTGAGATGAGTGCAATTGTCTTATAGTTTGAGCATTCTTTGCCATTGCCTTTCTTTGAGATTGAAATGAAAACTGACCTTTTCCAGTCCTGTGGCCACTGCTGAGTTTTCCAAATTTGCTGGCATATTGAGTGCAGCACTTTCACAGCATCATCTTTCAGGATTTGAAATAGCTCCACTGGAATTCCATCACCTCTACTAGCTTTGTTCGTAGTGATGCTTTCCAAGGCCCACTTGACTTCACATTCCATTATGTCTGGCTCTTGGTGAGTGATCACACCATTGTCATTATCTGGGTTGTGAAGATCTTTTTTTTTTGTACAGTTCTCTGTGTATTCTTGCCATAGTAGGTTATAAATGAGTGAATATGTGAATTAATAAAGTTTCATCTTCCTGTACTTTCCCCATCACCACCATCATTTAGTAATGCAACCCTTCTAGCTCAGTTCGAATTGTACGGACTTACAAGTCTCTTTTTGAGCTCCCAAAAATACTAGGTCTCCTTTGCTTTTATAGCCTCATATGTTTATTATTCATTTCACACATTTGTGTGATTATCTAACTATATATTTAAACCTATTCTCTCTAAAGGTAACTCTAGTTCTAGTTGTGCTTTCTAAATGATAAAATCCATGACTACATGGCCTATGTCTGTTTTGCTCATCACTATAGTTTCAGTATATGGTGCATGATAAGTATGCAGGAAGTGAACTGAATGAATGAATATAGGACTTTGTAAGAATAAATAAATGGCTGGATCAATGAATTTGGTTCATCATAACATAAACAACAGTGCCATGTTAAATTTTTTCTCTGTGTCTGTAACAGAAGGTCCTCTCACACAAGGTTCCTATTTCCTGACTACACCCTAGCTGGAAGAGAGAAAAACCAATCAAGGTCTGACTTTGTCATTATGTACAGGCAGGCTGAAGCTGATGGGTTCAGTTGAAAAACAGGATTAGTTAGGAATAATTTTGCTTCTGGATGAACTACATATAGAACCAAGTCTTAGGTAAAAACAGTCTACTTTTAACACATTTGGGTGAATAAAATGAGATGATCAAGCCCATTAATTATGATATTTAACCCTACTGTCCCATTTCTACATTTGTTTCCATAAATTTGGATGCCTATATGCCAAGTTCAGTCAAACATTTACACCACCATGAAGAATAGTGAAATATCAATGGATATTTGAAATTTCCCAAATTTAGCAAAGAACACAGTAGCATGAACTTGTAAATTTAACATTCAAGTTCATTGGCATGCACAGAACCCAGTGACTTTCATTAAGGTTGAAAATTTTATGACTGTATGAGGAGATGAACACTGAGAAAGTGCTTCCTATTTTAAAATCAGGACATTAGAAATATTTTAATGAATCTCATTTTTTGTATATCTGCCATCTAGGTGACAGTAAAATTTAATATTTACACATCAGATTTTAAAAATACAGTATACTGTTATCTAAAATGATAATATAGTGTTCTTCATTTTGCTAGTTACTAACTAATTTAAAAATGCAGTATACTGTATAGTACTATAGAATATAAGTTGCCCCAATATCTCCAAGATACAATATGGGATTAAACAAACAAATAGAACAACAAGAAAAAATCAGCTGTGATATTTTGACTCCTCTTAACTGTAAAATAATTGTTATGTTCAGAAAAATAAAAAATTGTATTCTTAAAGGTATTTAAAATATTAATGGCTATTTTACATACAATTCATCACAAAATGAGAAAAGTGCAGATCCATTGTATATGTTTAAGGAAATATTCATGATGCTGACTATGGACCTCATATGACTATGCTTACTGGCTTCCATCTTGAAACATACAGAATTTTTTTTTCTTGAATCTCTATCAAACACAACTACTCAGCTGCCATAAAACAGTAATGTGAAAAGAAAGAGGAGGCCAACACTCATAAGATTAGGTAGGACTAGGAAAAATTTTATTCATTCTGTACAATGTTAAAGTCATATTTATTGAATATTCACTAACTGTAAAACACTAAGAGATTTTTAAAAATGTATAACATATACTTTAAGGCTTCAAAGAGGTTTTACTGTCACAGGGACATTAAAACATGAAAGTAACTAGCACAACGAACACTATATTATCATTTTAGATAACAGTATGTCAAATCTGTGAATTAAAATATACTTCTCTGGAATCAATATAAGTTGCTATTATTAAAGATTAACAACTATTTTGTATTGAGAATTTTGTTGACGCAGCCTATGAACTTATTAACGGTTATTGATTGATTGACTTATCTTGGAAAGCAAAAATTTCCTTAAAGTCCGGTAGTAAGGGTAGAAAAGTGAAGACCACCTACAATTTAGAATTGTCAAGAATTTGAGGGGACTTCCTAGGCAGAGAAAACCAGGATACATCAGAATATAAGAGAAGTAAAAGAAGTTACACTCCAGATAACTGACTGCAGTTGGGTAAGTGGATATTTGCTGTATGAAAGAAAGAAGTGGGGGAGAACCACCAGAAGTAGATTTGGAGGGATTAGTATATAAGTATCTTCCATGCCAAGCTAGGGGACTGAGATTTTATTTGGCAGGATGATTTGGAAGGATGGCATGCTGGGGGAAGCCAGGGTTGAGAAGTTAATTGGTAGTTACAGTCAGGGACTCAATCATTCAGTCTGGATGTGTAATGTTTCTATTGTAGGAAACTGATCAGAAGAAAGGCTGGGTGGAAGACTGTGACCGGCCAAAGACAACTTGCCCTTGCCACCAAAATTACTACAACCCTAAACCGTTAGTGGCACGATCTTCCGGCTTGACTAGAACACCACTCAACAAATAAAGGATGAAACCAAAGGTTCATCAAACCAAACCTAGAAGTGGGGAGAAGGGTGAGAAGGCTGCAAATAGTCAACAATTTAATATTGAAAGGAGAACTGAGGACTCCAGAACTAATATTTGAAGAAAAGATAATAGAAAGGATAAGACCAGAAACAATTAGTGTACCTATGTTCATATAACAGGGCTTTTTGTCATCCAGCTATTCATTATCTACATCCTAATTTCAAGACATCCATAGATTCCAGCCCTTCTAAGTTAGCAACCTGTTCATTTTGTTTCAGCAAATTAGCCACTGAAGGATTCACAACATAAACATTAACACCATATAACGAAAATAAAATTCAAATCAACTGTAAAGTGAAATTCTAAATTTTAAAGATGTAATATTATGAAGCCATTGTAAATAATACCAGAGCTCTGCTGGAATAAACAGACAAACCCACTGATAAATGAGGATGTATAGTTAACAATTTAAAAAAGAAAGAGATACAATAAAAGTTAAAAAAAAAAAAAGAGTACTAAGTACTTAAGAAATGACCTTGGAAAAATTGATGAATTTTACCAAAATTAGCCTGTCTGACTGTGCTGCTAACATTAAGCATGCAGTGAAGGGCAAGGTGGTGTTCCACAATTCAATTTTGTTGAAATAATCACTCAAAATAAAAAATATTAAAAAAAATTATATCAGTTACAATTTAACTTAAATTTTATTGGCTATAAAGAGAAAATGTACTGGATTTATTTATNAATTTTAAAAGATTTTCTAATGGTATAAGGCACTTAAAAAGTTAAAAATTCCTAACAGACTAGCAGTCTGACTATAAAGTCAGCTGATTTATGGATAGTGAGCATTTTCAATCAAAATACTCAGGTACAGCAGAGTGAGCCTATAGCGTGGATACAGTGTAGACTTCCATACGGGAAATTGATGAGCTTGCTTGTGGGCCTGTTTCCAAGTGCTCAGATTTCAACGGCTTAACTGAGACTAGGGCAGCATTTTCCAAAGTTGCTAGAAACAAGAGTATTTAAAATGTTCCAGTGACAAAGGGCTGTAGAGCCAAATAAAGTTAAAAAACACTTCACTTAACAAGGAAATTTACAGTGCATATCATGGCTCATTCCACATCTCAAAAGTCCTCCAATCATGAAACATGCTTAAGTTTACAGAACCCAGCGTTTCTCAAATTTATTCTACTCCAACATTCTTTTTCTTTTCTTTCCTGCTTCCCTTTTTTTCCTTTTTTGTTCACATTCACTAATGTCCCACAGAAGCCTTGGTGATATTCAAGACATTTTAAAACCTTTAAATGAAAGCACTAAACAATCAGAAGGCTACGAACTTCCCTGTTGGTTCAGATGGTAAAGCCTCTGCCTACACTGTGGGAGACCCAGGTTCAATCCCTAGATGGGGAAGATCTCCTGGAGAAGGAAATGGCAACCCACTCCAGTGTTCTTGCCTGTAAATTCCCATGGATGGAGGAGCCTGGTAGGCTACAGTCCATGGTGTCGCAAAGAGTCGGACAGGACTGGGCAACGTCACTCACTCATAAAACTAGAGTTATTTGGATTGTTATTTAGAGGAAAAATCTGGTTTAAAACTGAGATCTTAATAATCTAATGTCATCAATTTAAAAAATTGCCTTAATTATCAGTTTTGTTTTTCTTTATTGATTACCGTTGCTGTATAGCTGATATGATACAAATCAATTCAATAGGTCTTATGCATGATGTCACATATTCTCTTTCACCATATCCATTTCACTAAGTCTAAAATAATCTTTTAAGAAAAGCAATAATTTTTAACCTTGGAAGGTTCAGTTCTAACCTCAAAAAAACTTAAAAAGAATTTTCAAAACTAAACTGAAAAAATAAATAAGAAGTAGAAATAGGCCAAGAGCTAAACTAGGAAACAGGCTTTCCTAGTGGCTCAGTGGTAAAGAATTCACCTGTGAATGTAGGAGATGAGGATTTGATCCCTGGGTGGGAAAGATCCCCTGGAGAAGGAAATGACAATGCACTCAAATATTCTTGCCTGGGAAATCCCATGGACAGAGAAGCTTGGCGGGCTACAGTCCATGGAATTGTGAGAGTTAGGCACAACATAGCAACTAAACAGCAACAAAAGTAGGAGACATTTTCATTGGCCATTAAAAATCTCTTAAATCTGATTCTAAAAAATTAATAGAAAAGACACAATTATTTTCCTTAGTGACCACTGCCTGTTTGGGGTGTATAAACATTTACCTAGATAACTGTGATCTATGATTTATAATAAGAAATATTCTTGATTCCTGTCCCTGTTTCTGCCATACAGCTCCTAAAATCCTTGGGATTTCCTAAGTGATGAGATCATAATAGAGGCTTTTGTTATGTTCATCCAGTGACCTTCGGAAAATACCTCTGGATGGGAGCTGGTAGCCAGCAGAGCCAACCTTATATTTAGAGAGTCCCGCTCCCCTGACTTCAAGATAGGGAAGAGCAGCAGAAGATAGATTTCAATTACCAGTGGCCAGGGATTGATTCAGTCTTGTTTGTGTACCGATCGGTGATTCACCAACTCAATGGACATGAGTTTGAGCAAGCTCTGGGAGTTGGTGCTGGACAGGGAAGCATGGTGTGCTGAAGTCCATGGGGTCACAAAGCGTAGGACACAACTGAGCGACTGAACTGTGTACCAAAGCCTCCATAAAACCCATAGGACAGGGTTCAGGAAGCCTCCCAGTTGGAGATTCAGGGAGAGTTGGCTCCATACTTTCTCCCCATACTGTATCCTATACATCTATCTGGCTGTCGCTGAGTTTTATCATTTTATAATAAGCAAGTTAATCTAATTATCAAAAGTAAAATGTTTCTGTGAGCTCTCTGAGGCACTTGAGCAAATTAATTAAAGCTAAGAAGCGGGTTTGGGGAACTTCTGATCTACAGTGCATGGGTCAGAAGCACAATACACAATTTGTACTTGGTGACTGGCATCTGAAGTGTGTGTGTGTGTGTGTGTGTGTGTGTGTGTGTGCATTTCTGTGGGTGCATGTGTGCTAAGCCACTTCAGTCATGTCTGACTCTTTGCCACCCAATGAACTGTAGCCATGGGATTCTCCAGGCAAAAATACTGGAGTGGGTCACCATACACTCCTCCAGCATTTCTGTGGGACTGAACCCTTAACCTGTGAGATCCGATGCTATCTGCATGGAGATATTGCCAGAATTGAACTGAATTATAGGACACCCAGCTGTCTGAGCATTGCTTGGTGGCGTGAGGAAATCTCCACACTCTCATTGGAAATGGAGTGCTCAGGACCACTTAATAACTTTTTCCAATTGCTGGATTCTTTAAATTCATGATACAATAATCTTTGAAGCATACATATGTACCTTTCCCTATGTGCATAGAAAACTTCTGATATTCACATGAGAAACTAATAAAAGTTGCTAATAAAGGGGGTAAGAGATCTAAAATTGGCTGGATAAGGGGACAAAAAAGTCCCAGAAGGAATTACTACTATTTATCTTTGTGTAGTATGTGATTTTTTAATGTCATCTCATTAGATTTTCCAAATGCAAATAAACCAAATAACTGTCCTTTTTCAAAAATAGGCTGAAGAAAATGTAGTTGTATATACATCAGGAAAAAAAAAAAAACTGAGGGAGAATTTGATTATAATGTTCAGTAGACCATGAAATTTGAAGAAGCATAGAATTATTATAAAGTGGCCAGGAAAATTATTTAGGAGACATCTGCTGATTAGCAGAACAGGAATTCTTGCCCATTTCCTTTTCTTTTGGTCAAGAATGGTTAGCGGTTCCCACAAAGAGGGCTAAAAGGGGTCTAGTGTCCACATCAAGTGGAGAGCTCAGATCCTGATACCAACTACTGGAACTGACCCAGGGCTCAGGAAAGAAGGACTGGTAGGCTTCAGTTGCTGGCACCATATGCTTAGTAGATGTAAATATTTGTTGGTCTACTAAATAACTGATAAGACTATAATTCTTACTATCTTGCACACAAAGAGGATGGGTAAGTTCTCAGTGAATGATTTAATTTATTACCATTCAGAACTTAGATGAGACAGTTCTCCTTAATGATTAAAGGATCAGTCTTCCTCAGTCTTCACGCATCACCATCTGTATACACTGCTCTCTGTCACAGATTACCTGCCTTCAACTACAGATGAGACAATGAGATGCATTTCATTCCCCTCTTCCTGGTCACATAGGACAATTACCTTCTAACCTCCCTTAGAGCTAGGTAGATGTCATATTTTTGCACTCTTGTTGAAAGGTTTGCTATAATTTAGGTAGTCATGTACTCAAGACAACACCTCAAGATGGAGGGGGCATTGGTTCCTGATTCACTACTTGAAAGCAATCTGCTAAGAAAGAACTACCTAATTCACATTGGTCTCTGACATGAGAAATAAACATTTATTGAGTTAAGAAATTTGAATTTAAGGAGTGTTTGTTACAGTATCTAGCATCGTTTACCTTGATTAATTCATTGCTAAATTAGTACACTGGTAATAGCTATGGACTGGGCTTCCATGGCGACTCAGATGGTAAACAATGCAGGAGACCCAGGTTCAATCCCTGGGTTGGAAGATCCTATGGAGAAGGGAATGGCAAACCACTCCAGTATTTTTGCCTGGAGAATTCCATGGACAGAGAAGCCTGGTGGGCTACAGTCCATGGGGTCACAAAGAGTTAGACACCACTGAGCAACTAACACACACAGTAACCACAGACTAGTGATGAGTCTACTTAATTCCAATCCTCTCTGTTTCTCATTGTGGATTTATTCTACTTATCAGAAGTTATTATTCATAAGAATTCTTGGTGACCATGAGAACCTAGAACTACCTGTTTTACCTCTATCTCTATCTCTTCCTCCAATCCACCTTCCTAGTAAGGAAGCTGCCATTATCCCTCTCTATAGATATGATCATGGTGGATCAGGTCCCAAAGAGATCATATCTAGAAAGGCTCTATTCTGCAAGATGTATGGTTTATTTTGCTACATCTTGGATCCATAAGTTGGTTTAAAATAAAAATTGACATGCCTTCTCAAGAATGAAGCTAAGTGGTTGAACCAAATTTCTAAAATCAAGTTGACAAATATTTCCCCCTGAGTCTTTACTAGGTCATTTCTTAAAAATTATTTCTTTATATCCTGTAAATCTGTATGTTTATATAAACACTAGCTATTATTCCCGATATCTATGTTATGATGGAAAATATGATTCTTCTTGTGTCCCAACTCAAATCAAAGAGCAATGCAGCATTTGTGTTGTACAAGGTTTATATTGCACAGTCCTATTTATATTCTACAAGGATCCTGAGGTCATGTCTAGATCCAATGGGAAAAAATGTCATAATAAATTAGTAAGGACTGAAATTAAGATGGAAGGGAAAAGTGGTGGCATATGTGCTAGGCATTTATTTTCCTGCCTGAAGTCATTTCCTCGTATGTACAGTAAAAAATCACAGTGTTAGGAAGTTGCTTATGTGCTCCAAACCACTGACCATCCATCCACTCATTTAACATTTTTGAGGCCTTAATCTGTGCCAAGGATTCTGCTATTTTCCTGTTAAGCAAGTGAAAAATACAATCCCAGGTCTTTTCTGAAGGAGCACGAAAAATATCCTTGAATAAGATAATGGCCAAATAGGTGGTTTCCTTTATTGGGCATATGAGGGATGGAAAGCAAAGAGAAAAATAGCCTTGGATAGTAATATTATCATTGATTTTTGATCTGAAAGTGAAAAGTGAAAGTCGCTCAGTCGTATCTGATTCTTTGTGAGCCATGGACTATATAGTCCGTGGGATTCTCCAGACCAGGATACTGGAGTGGGTAGCCTTTCCCTTCTACAGGGGCTCTTCCTAACCCAGGGATGGAACCCAGGTCTCCTGCATTATGGGCAGATTCTTTACCAGCTGAGCCACAAATTAAAGGACAGGCTTAGCAGCTCGAAATAAGGATCTCAATAGATAACTACAAGGGCCAGACACTTTCAAAACTTTCCCCTAAACTCTCAGTTCCACTTTCATTTCATGGAGAGACAGTTTGGTAAGTCGGAGGTCATGCTCTTGTATGTCCACAACAGGGATGATTTAAGGTACTGGGAAGCTCCCTCTGGGCTGCCACCTAATGTCACAAGATTATGAATCATGGGAGGATATAGTGACTTGGGCAACTTTCTTTCTTGCAACTATGTACAAGATGGATGATGAACAGTATTGAAGTATAATATATGGTGCTGATCATGAATTTAAATTCTCTCAGAAATGGAGGAGAAACAATTAGCAAAGGGCATTCTTGACTTAGTTGAGCAGCAATGCATCTCTGACTCCCGAGACACTCATTTTTAGCAGTCAGGCCACAAGATATATCTTTAATTTCTGCAAAATCGAGCTCTAGCTAGAACTAATGGGAACATGATCTTAATGGATGTCTTGTGTTTCTCATGAAGTGTGGCTGTGGAATTTTATGGGACAGCGTCAACAGAAAAGATGGGTCCTCTTTTACAGCATTTTTGTGTCTGGTCAGTCTTCTCATTATCATAGTGCCCTAGTAAAAGGACACTTCAGGGACTGTGGGAGGCCTGGTACAGTACATTTTCACAGTCAAAGTCGATCAGCAAATGGAGAATCACATGAGAGAAAATAAGAGGCTAGGGGTGCTGTTTCTGGCTCTAGCATCACCTCAGAGAGAATGACCTTGGCAGAATCACTTTAACCTCTTTGAACCTCAGTTGTCTCATCTGTGAAATGAGGGAAGAATATCTGCCCCTTTGCTTCCTCTCAGAATTGTTGGAAATTAAACAGATCAGGGCTGTAAACTGAAGTACATTGAGCTCATGAGGAAAAAAAAAGAAGACATCACTTAAGTATATAATATTCTTTTTAATCATTACTAATTTCCAAATGTGAAGATAACCTTGTTACAAAAAAAAAAAAGTATGTAAGCTGATTGTTTTTTGGAAACAAAAGCTCAACTAGCAACCCTGCATTAAAAAAGAGAACTTAAAATTCACATTCCAAACTCCTTCCAGATAGAAAGACTCTCAAATTCCTTCCAGTTTCCTAAGATTTTTCACTGGAATACTTTCTAGTTATCACTATAGTTATATTCTTTATAAAATATTACATTTGAAACTTTCTATTGCATAATTTAGCAAATACAAGGAAACCTTCTTTCCAACTCACTAACAGAAAGACAGTAAGGAAGAGAAGGAGAAAGAGAAGGAAAGAGGGAGGAATAAATAGAGAATAAACTCACATGACTAAAAGAACTGATCTGAGAAGACAGAACAATTTCATAATTTAAAATAGTATATAATAAAAATGAAGTTAAAGATGTTTTTGCCCTGGATACTGATGTGATTTCCTGGATACTGTCATATATTTCCCTATTTTAATGAGACAACCAGTCATAGAAGGGCTCTATCTACCAGCAAACTATGACGTAAATAATCTTCATTTCTCCATTAGTTTTTTAAAACTAAATTGGCCTTATCCCTTCTTACTTCTCTCAAACTCCATTCTTTAAAATAGAAAATAGCATCTGGAATGACAGAATTAGAGATCATTCACTAATTCATGATTTTCACGTTCTTCATATGAAAGATATGAATTTGGATCCAATAACCTTACATTTTTCTATAGTTCTATTAGGCCATGGTGTTTGAGCACTGTTTATACTTCTTGCCAACAATTTTTAAATTAGAGATCAAACTGAAGAAAAATATCATACCAAATAGAGATAACAGAAAAAAGATTAAGATCAAAATTCCCCTGCTAAAAATAAAAGTAAAAAAACATAAACACAATATTATTCAACAGAGTTTTAAGGTATATTAAAATATTATGATAGGATGTTTCAAAAATGATAGTGTAATCCCCTTTCAAAACCCTCACCCCCAGCTCATCACTTCAAAATGACTGGGGTTTTGGCATACTTGACCCAGATGATGAAATAATGGCAAACGAGCATGACTGCTTAGTTGCCATGGATTAGCCTACTTGGTTCTGAAGACAAGCGGACCAGGTGCTCCCTTTGCTCAAGCCAAGCACCAAACACATATGAGTGAGGCTTTCTGTGACCAGCACTCACTCAGCTGATTTATCAGCTGGCTAAAGCTGTATGAATGAGGTAGGAATGCAAACTAGTACAGCCACTATGGAAAACAGTGTGGAGATTCCTTTAAAAACTGCAAATATAACTGCCTTATGCACACCGAGGAAACCGGAATTGAAAGAGACACATGTACCCCAAAGTTCATCGCAGCACTGTTTATAATAGCCAGGACATGGAAGCAACCTAGATATCCATCAGCAGATGAATGGATAAGAAAGCTGTGGTACATATACACAATGGAGTATTACTCAGCCATTAAAAATAATACATTTGAATCAGTTCTAATGAGGTGGATGAAACTGGAGCCGATTATACAGAGTGAAGTAAGCCAGAAAGAAAAACACCAATACAGTATACTAACACATGTATATGGAATTTAGAAAGATAGCAATGATAACCCTGTATGCGAGACAGCAAAAGAGACACAGATGTATAGAACAGTCTTTTGGACTCTGGGAGAGGGAGAGGGTAGGATGATTTGGGAGAATGGCATTGAAACACGTATAATATCATATATGAAATGAATCGCCAGTCTAGGTTCGATGCAGGATAAAGGATGCTTGGGGCTGGTGCACTGGGATGAGGGTTCAGGATTGGGAATACGTGAACACCCATGCTGGATTCATGTTGGTATATGGCAAAACCAATACAATATTGTAAAGTAAAAAATAATAATAATAATAATAATAAAATTAAATTAAATTAAAAAGAAAAACAAAAGTAAACACTAACTGTTTGGGAAAGGATGGTTACAGTCCCAAACTGCCAAGTAATTGTGATTTTAAGCTACTAAGTTTTGAGGTAGTTTGTAATACAGCAAAAGTTAACCTATACAGTAATATGATATAGTCAAGTGGGTTTATCCTTGAGAACACAAGGTTAGTTCAGTATCAGCAAATCAGTTAAAGTGATTCATGTATTAGTTAGATAAAGGGAGAAATCATATGAACATTTTTTTTTAGATAGAGGGGATAAAAAGCATCCCATGAAGTACAAAGTCTATTGGATAAGGTAAATTTTATAAAACTAGATCCAGATAATAACTATCTTTCCTTGCTAAAGGTTATATACTAAAAGTACATGGCACATGTACATATTAACAAAAATTATTATACTCCTAGTTTTTTTTTTAATATTAGCAATTCTTTCAATGAGAGAATTGAGATAAATGTTTCTAATGTTACTGATCTATTGGAACTGACCTTTTGGAACTTTGCAAAATAATGACATATGTATTGAGAAAAAAACAGAAAGATAGAGAAAAAGTCTAGGTGAGTATAAATTAGAATGCCATTATTTGTAGATTGTTTTGATCATGTATTTAACTGGGAACACAGGAAAATCACTAAGCTATTAAAGCTACAAAAAGAGCTCAACATAGAGACTGCAAAAAATTAACACACCAAAGTCAATTGTGTTCCTCATTAACATCAATCAGTTCAGTTCAGTTCAGTCGCTCAGTCAAGTCCAACTCTTTGCGACCACATGAATCGCAGCACGCCAGGCCTCCTTGTCCATCACTATCTCCCAGAGTTCACTCACCATTGAGTCAGTGATGCCATCCAGCCATCTCATCCCAGCCATCTCATCCTCTGTCGTCCCCTTCTCCTCCTGCCCCCAATCCCTCCCAGCATCAGAGTCTTTTCCAATGAGTCAACTCTTCGCATGAGGTGGCCAAAGTACTGGAGTTTCAGCTTTAGCATCATTCCTTCCAAAGAACACCCAGGACTGATCTTCTTTAGAATGCACTGGTTGGATCTCCTTGCAGTCCAAGGGACTCTCAAGAGTCTTCTCCAACATTGCAGTTCAAAAGCATCAATTCTTCGGTGCTCTTCTTCACAGTCCAACTCTCGCATCCATACATGACCACTGGAAAAACCATAGCTTTGACTAGACAGACATTTGTTGGCAAGGTAATGTCTCTGCCTTTCGATATGCTATCTAGGTTTGTCATAACTTTTCTTCCAAGGAGTAAGAATCTTTTAATTTCATGGCTGCAATCACCATCTGCAGTGATTTGGGAGCCCCCCCCCCTCAAAAAATAAAGTCTGACACTGCTTCCACTGTTTCCCCATCTATTTCCCATGAAGTGATGGGACTGGATGCCATGATCTTCGTTTTCTGAATGTTGAGCTTTAAGCCAACTTNGTATGAAAGAGATGGTTTACCATGATACTATAAATTTTCTTATATTAATCTATGAATATAACTGTAATAAATGACTAACCTCTTCTTTTTCTTGATGGACAGCATAAAAATAGTGATTCTAAAATGTATCTGAAAGAATTAAGTTATCCATAGACTAAGGTAGTTTTGGGAAGTAAGCTCAGCATGGAGAACATACCCTACACATTAAGATATATTGGGAAGTCATGATGGATAAAAACAGTGTGATAACTCTTGTAAGAAATGGCAAACAAGAAAACACAACCAAACAGGTAGCCTAGAAATAGAGCTGCACCCAGATGAGAGATTGGCACTTGAAAGAAATGGCAACATAGTCCTGTGGAGAAAGTTGAATTATAGCTTTTGGAGAAATAATGTCATTATATAAAGATATAAGATTGGATCCTAACCTAATGATATCATTTTCATTGTGCCCAGTCCTACAGAGCTCACTTAATTTTCATTAAAAAAAATCTTTAAGGTATAAACTATTATTCTCATTTTAAAAGTGAGAAACCTGCCTAAGAAGTTCATGATGAAGCTGAAACTTAAACCCCCTGAGTGTGTCCTCAGAAATCATCCTTTAACCATTATGTTATACAATTCTGGAGAAGGAAAATGGCAACCCACTCCTGTACTCTTCCCTGGAGACTCCCATGGAGGGAAGAGCCTGGTAAGCTACAGTCCATGGGGTCGCAAAGAGTTGGACATGACTGAGCGACTTCACTCACTCACTCACTCTATACAATTCTACCCTATATACAAAACTAAAATACAAGTTTTAATATCTAAATGTGAAAGATAAAATCTAGAGAGAATAAAACAAATTGCAATGTAACATATATGTGATTTCAGGATAAGAAGTGAAATATATCTTTGAACAAACAGAAACACATACAGTACAAAGCAAAAGTAATGAACTTAACCAAATTAAAATTACATGTTTATAAATATAAAAAAAATCAGATTAAAAATGGGCAGATGACCGGAATAGACTTTGCCAAAGAAAAAATACTGATGGCCAATAATAGAGCTCAGTATCACCAATCATCAGGGAAATGCAAATAAAAACAATGAGCTATCACCTGTCAGAATAGCTATCATAAAAAAGGACACAAATAATAAATCCTGGTGAAGATGTGGAGAAAAGGGAACCCGGGAGCACTGCTGTGGGAATGTAAACTGATGCAGCCACTTTGGGAAACAGATAGTGGCTGCTCAAAAATTAAAAATAAAACAAGCAATTCCAGTCCTGGGTATATATTTGAAGAAAACATAAACACTAATCCAAAAAGATGTAAGCACCCACCCAGTGTTCACAGCAGCATTGTTTACAGTAGTCAAGATATGGAAGCAACCTCAGTGTCCATCAAAAGCAGAGTGAATAAAGAATATGTGGTATATATACAGGGCTTCCCACGTGGCGCTAGTGGTAAAGAACCTGCCTGCCAGTACAGGAACCATAAGAGATGAGGGTTCGATCCCTGGTCAGGAAGATCCCCTGGAAGAGGGCATGGCAACTCACTCCAGTATTCATGCCTGAAGAATCCCATGGACAGAGTCAGACACGACTGAAGTCACTTAGCACACACACACAATATATATACACAATGGGATACTGCTCAGCCATAGAAAATGATTAAATTTTGCCATTTGCAACAACATAAATGGCCCCATAGTACCATAAATGGTACTATGCTTGGTGAAATAAGTCAGACAGAGAAAGATACTGAACGATATCACTTACAGGTAGACTCTAAAAAATAAAACAAATGAATGAAAACAACAAAACACAAACACATTCACAGATACAGGAAACAAACTAATGGTTACTAGTGAAGAGAGGGAAGTGGGAGGGGCAAGATATGGACTGGGGATAGGAAGTACACACTAATACATAAAATGAATGAGATATACAGATATATTGTAGAGTATGGGGAATATAGTGAATATTTTTAAATAACTTTAAATAGAATACAATCTATAAAAATATTAAATCACTATGTGTACACCTGAAATTAACACAATAGTGTGAATAAATTATACTTTAATAAAGAACTAGAAATTTATGTACAGTAAAGGATACCAAGCAGATTTAAAAACAACTGCTGCATAGAAGACATATACATTATAATAAAAACAAATAACTGAATATCTGAATACAAAAACTTCTACATCTTTAATAAAGACACAGGACATTCCACAGAAAAATGAACAAAGGTCTTGAATAAGTAATTCATAGAATTCAGAGGCAATTCATAGGAAAACATGCATATCAAGAAAGTATATGAAGATAACTTTTCTAGAATCAAAGAAATGCAGAATTAAAACACCTTATTTCATATTAATCCACACATGCCAAATTTCAAAAGTTAAAATGCAAATTAACATCATGTGGTAATGAAGGATATGGAGAGAGAAACTGCAAGTATTGCTGGTGAGACAAAAATGGCACAGCTATTCTGGGGAGGAATCTGTGAAATAAGGCACATATATTACACTCATGTCTAAGAGTAATCCCTGGAGAAACTCTACATGGTTGCTCAGGGTGACATGTGGAAAGACTGTGTTAATACTTTATGGCTGACATAAAGTGTTGAAAACAATCTAAGTATGTATCACCAGGGAAGGATAACCAAAACTTGGTATTGACATATGGTGAATTATTAGACAGTGGCCAGAGCAATAACTTATATGGAGTGACACAGATAAATTTTAAAATGATAATTTTGTATAGAAAGAAATGAACAATAGGATGTAATTTGTAGTCAGTACTACTTTTGAAAAAATTAGAAAATACAAAACAATTAAGTTTTTCAAATATACACATATGTTTAAAATAAATATGAAAGATAAATTGAGAAACTACATATTAAATGGCCCAAATGGTGTTATAAAGGGAGGGAGAAAAGAAATAAATCTGGCAGAAGAATGTGAGGACCAAAACAAATGTTAAAATACTGGAAAATAGAGTGATTATACACATTGATGATAAAGTAACATGTACTGCGGAGAAGGCAATGGCACTCCACTCCAATACTCTTGCCTGGAAAATCCCATGGACGGAGGAACCTGGTAGGCTGCAGTCCATGGGGTCGCTAAGAGTCGGACACCACTGAGCAACTTCACTTTCACTTTTCACTTTCATGCATTGGAGAAGGAACGGCGACCCACTCCAGTGTTCTTGCCTGAAGAATCCCAGGGACGGGGGAGCCTGATGGGCTGCCATCTATGGGGTCACACAGAGTCGGACACGACTGAAGCAACTTAGCAGCAGCAGCAGCAACATGTACTGAAGTAATGGTATGTTTTGTACAAATGCCTTAAAAACAACTAAAAATAATGTTGTAAGATTTTTAAGTATTGCACAAATACTTAGTAGGTGGTAGAAATATAACCTTTCAAGCTAAATATAAGACTGATAAAATGTCATCATTGTTCCCATGTCAACCATGCTAAGGAAGCAGTGAGAAATCAACTTTTAAGATAGATTTTTTTTTACAATGAAATATAAGCAAAGAAACAAACAAACAAACAAACAAAAAAACAACTGCTTATACCATGAAAGGAGAAAAATTAATTGGAAAAGTCACAGGAGAACTCTCTGGGGACAATACTTAACATCAATTTCTTCAAAAACAGAAATTTAAGAAGTCACTTTTAATTTGTTCATACAATTTCTAACTAGCATGTGGAGGAAATACTGGGCCCATCTTAATCTAGAAGCAAAGAAAACATTCTGACTCTTAAAATTCTAAGCTCTAGAATTTAAGTGTGTGCTGGTGTGCTGGTGTATATGTGTGTGTACGTGCATGTTTGCATGTGTTTTCAATAAAATCAAGAGTACATAAGATGCATGTTACTACATCATAGCAATTCTTGAGCAATCTAACTGAAGGACAGGAGCAATAGATGCCACTTGGGTGGGCCTCCAAACTCTCAAGTAATGTGCAGATCTGGCTTGGCAATCATGTTCTGCTTGTAGACATAATACATTTTTATATTCTTGTTAGTAGCACTGAAATACTAACAGATATTTTGCAGCTGCTAAAATGGACAATAGAGCAGTAACCTATAATTTGAAAAAGGCTGCCCAAGTATTCAGGGGAATAAAATTTTAGTTCTGGGTTTAACCTGTATTTTAGTTCTAATTGAACTTGGGTTTTTAGCAACTTGATTTTTTTCCCCCTGTAAACTGCAGGTATATACCACTATAATCCTAAAAATTTGTGACTTTGGGCTTCAGAGGTCTAACCTTTCTCTCTATGTGACTGCAAGTTACAACTAGATTCTGCTGCTGCTGCTAAGTCGCTTCAGTCGTGTCCGACTCTGTGACCCCATAGATGGCAGCCCACCAGGCTCCCCTGTCCTTGGGATTCTCCAGGCAAGAACACTGGAGTGGGTTGCCATTTCCTTCTCCAATGCATGAAAGTGAAAAGTGAAAGTGAAGTCGCTCAGTCGTGTCTGACTCTTAGCGACCCCATGGACTACAGTCTACAAGGCTCCTCCATCCATGGGATTTTCCAGGCAAGAATACTGGAGTGGGGTGCCATCGCCTTCTCCATCAACTAGATTCTAGACCTACCTAAAAACTGTCCTTTTCTGTCTTCAGAGAGAAGACGTCAGCTTGCTTTTTGGATGGTTGTCATTGAAAAAAAAAAAAAATTGTGCAAAAAGCTAATGCCTTTTGCTAGAAGATAAAACAATTTCCCCTGGACATGCAGCAATGGGAGGCAATACCATGTATTTGAAGTGTGTTATGATAGATATCTGGAGGTTAACAGCTAGGTGCTCTGGTTGAAGTATATAGGTTATTTCATACATACATATATAATGTTAACTCACTTTGTAACAAAGCCTTAAACACGTCATATGCAAATTTATTTTTCTGTCTAATTTAAGCCCGAGGAAAGCCCCATAAATCTTGTCTCCAAAGAGAAGATATAAAAAATTCATAAGATGAAGAAGTTCTTATCAAGCATGTAAAAACTAGAAATGTAGTAACTAGACAAAAAAGTAGATGTCTAAGAGAATGTCCAACAAGTAGAAAATTAAGAGGACTACAGTGAGATTGCAAGGCTGAGAAAAATAAACTATTTCTAAATGAAAAAATAAATGGAGATAGTATAGATTAAAGCCAGAGGAAAAAAAATTAAGATGTACAAAAATAAAAGTCAATACAAAGTGAAAAATCCATTAATTTTACATTATTACCAAAGGCTTCACAAAAGATCTCATAAATATCACAAGTTAAAATAAAACAAACAAAAGCCTGAATCATCGTTTTCCCCAAATTTTACTACTAACTGCTTACTACTTCAGTGGTAAGAAGAAAAATTATCTTCAAATAGTTAAACTGTATGCCTATCTACAATTTACTCTTTGGTGGATCTAGTTATATAATATATATGACTTTTTTTTTTTTTTAAAGAAAACGTGTTGATTGCTTATTTTGGCATCTGTCAGGCAATTCTTATTTAATCAAATAAACTACCTTAGATAATTTCCAAACAAAAATAGATGCTAATACACTATATTTCAAGTCATTCATTTTAGACTTCTAAGAGAAAACCTCAACCTGGAGAATAAACTTTACTTTTATTGAGTGAATAAAACTACTTTCCCACTTAGGAGAGGAGGAATTATCCCATTTTAGCAGAGGAAACAATCAGGAAAATACGAACAGAATTATCTTTGCCTAATGCTAAGGCCAGAACTACTGTGAACGTTCCACCAGATCATGTAAAAACGGTCACCGTGCTGGCATTCGCAAGCCTGGGCCATGGTGTGTTAAATAATAATGTCTACCTTGCCCTGATGGAATGCCTTTGGGTCAAAAAGCTTTCATTTGCCTTATTCCATTAACCTCACTGCATTGTTATGGGAAATGTGTTTATTTTTCAAAATGACATTGAAATATATCCTTAGAAGAACACTTTAGGCCCCAACAAGATTCTCTTCTTTTTCAGCCAACACATTACCTTTTGGAAATCAATAGTCTACTTTTCATCATCATGTTATGGAACTGTACCAGCTAATAAATGTTGATGTAATTTTTCCAAAACTGCTGTCTCCCTAAATTTCTACGCTGTCTTCTTCATCCTGCCTTCTCAAGGTAGAGGTTATCTTTCCAGTCTTTTTAGGAGTGTCAGGATTATGGATTTTGTTCATTGTTAAAGTGGTATTTATGATCATAAACTAATGTAAATGCAAAAATATCTCATTATTCACCAGCTGGTTGAATTAAATCACTTGCTTTTAAAACACCTTTAGTGTCTCCAATCAGTTCAAATACACAGGAATATAAATTTAGGATGATACGGCTTTTCTGCAATGCTTTCTTTTCAGGCTGCAGCCTACATGAAACCTTATATTCAATCCTTGCTGCTGTTGTTGTTCAATCTATAAAATCTCTTTTGAAGGCCCCCTGAACTACTTGTAATTTAAACTTTTACTTTTCATGACTCGCTGTTTTTAAATTGCTATCTTTGACCATATCTCCCTTCCAGGAGAATTTATGCAGACTCTTAACCAATAATTGCTTTACTCTTTACCTCTGTTTATGGATTCTTATATGAACTGTTACCTCAGTATTCTTCATTGCTCAAAATATTTTGTTCTTAGGAACTTTTCCTGAAAGTAAGTCCATGCTATTTTTGACAGGCAAACATTTGACTTCTGAAAGAATACTTATGAAAGTGGGTTTATAAAATACAGCCCTAAAAATCTTTGTGACCTTGCATAAAAGACCCTTACCATTACAGGTGATCTCTTTCCTTAACTCCGAAGTGAACTGATTAAAACTATGAGCATCAAGGTGTTACGTACTTTTGTACCAGTTTGGTTAATGAAACTCTCAAAAATCCATCAGATTTTCATTATTTTTCATCATTAGCTTGTTTGTATAAAATAAATTATCATATATAAAGGCAGCATGCTAAGTCTAAAGTGCGAGTGTTTCTAAATAGCTCAGTTCAGTCAGTTCAGTTCAGTCACTCAGTTGTGTCCGACTCTTTGTGACCCCATGAATCGCAGCATGCCAGGCCTCCCTGTCCATCACTAACTCCTGGAGTTCACTCAGACTCGTGTCCAACTCTTTGTGAGCCCATGGACTATAGCCCACCTTGCTCCTCCATCCATGGGATTCTCCAGGCAAGAATACTAGAGCCCATTGCCATGCCCTCCTCCAGGGGATCTTCCCAACTGAGGGGCTGAACCTGGGTCTCCTGCATTGCAGGCAGATTCTTTACCACTGAGCCACCAGGGAAGCCCTGTGAAGCCAGAGTTCTCCTTTATTCCAGCATCTAATCCTTGTAAATATTACTCACGGACTCATTCTTTGAAGGCCTATGAGTGGCCTGGCCTCTTACTGATTCTCCACTTTGGAATCCTCCTAGCTAGGCCTCCCCAGTAGCTTTCAGAGAGAGTGTTGCCCCTTTCCTGGTCTTCTTTTTGACTTCTAGAGACCACAGAACTTTCAAAAGATATCATACCAACACTAATGGTACCACATACCCTCCGAAAAGCTCCAAGTTCTCCATGGCTATTCATTAATACTTTATCAAAATGTGTTCAGTGGGATACTTTCAGCCATTTTACCTATTTTAATAGAGACATGCCCTATTTAAGACTGGCAGATTCATTAAGGATTAAGTTCCTGGCACATTTTCCCTCTGACATTTCCCTCACAACTGAGCCATCAGCTATCTCTTCCCTATAGAAAGGTAGATAAGAGAAAAGAAGGGTAAGTGAGAAGAGGTAGTAAATGGACCAGCACAGTACTAGACTCATAATAAGTATTCAATAAATGGTAGCAAGTATTTGTCTCTTTATCATCATCACATTAGTTTATGTGTATTACAAACTGATTGTTGGACTCAACTCTTATTTGCATTTCTCATTAGATCCTCAGAGCCACCTCAGGGGAAACCACATTTTACCTCATTTCACAGATTGGGAGATTGCAGCCTACAAAGTTTAAGTACTTTATTCTATTTTATTTTATTTTAAGTATTTTAAATTCAAATCATGTAGTCAAGAAATGGGGAGAAGGAAATGGCAACCCACTCCAGTATTCTTGCCTAGAGAATCCTGTGGACACAAGAGCCTTGGTGGGCTGCTGTCCATAGGGTTGCAGAGTCAGACACAACTGAAGTGACTTAGCATGCATGCATGCTTTGGAGAAGGAAATGGCAGCCCACTCCAGTGTTCTTGCCTGGAGAATCCCAGGGACAGAGGAGCCTGGTGGGCTGCTGTCTATGGGGTCACACAGTGTGACTAAAGTGACTTAGCAGCAGCAGCAGCAGCAGTCAAGAAATGAGCCTGTATTTGTCACAATCGCTTGCCCATGCTTTGATGTGATAACACAACCCACTGTTTACCCAGCTTCACCAAGATATTACAATGTTTTTAACTCTTATCCTTCTCTCTCTTTTTTATACTGCCAGTGTCACCAACCCAGTCAAACTTACTTTAATTTTTCAGTCTTAACAAAGGGAGTAGAAGGTGGGAATTGAGGTTAAAGTAGGAAGGTTTAATGCTATTCAAGGACTAACCTCATCTGAACTTCCAACTGTTGTCTACCCATTATCTAGAGTATCTGATACTTCTTCCATTTACTTGACTTTTCATGTCTTTTTGCCATTTGCAATGAATTTCTCCATTTTCCTTGGCTCTTCACCAGTGCTTACTGCATACTCTCCATGAAAATTCAAATCTACCTTTGAAGCCCAACTCAAATACCAGTTTATCCCTCAAGTTTCCTGGATCTGCCAAGTCAGAATTAACCACTTGTTCCTCCATGCTCCTGCAATGGCAATGAGGTTAGAATGGCCAGTGATTCTACAGTTCACTAACCACATCTATTTCTGCTTTATTGACTATGCCAAAGCCTTTGACTGTGTGGATCACAATAAAGTGGAAAATTCTTCAAGAGATGGGAATACCAGACCACCTGACCTGCCTCTTGAGAAAACTATATGCAGGCCAGGAAGCAAAAGTTAGAACTGGACATGGAACAACAGACCGGTTCCAAATAGGAAAAGGAGTATGTCAAGGCTGTATATTGTCACCCTGCTTATTTAACTTATATGCAGAGTACATCATGAGAAACGCTGGGCTGGAAGAAGCAGAAGCTGGAATCAAGATTGCCGGGAGAAATATCAATACCCTCAGATATGCAGACGACACCATCCTTATGGCAGAAAGTGAGGAGGAATTCAAAAAGCCTCTTGATGAAAGTGAAAGAGGAGAGTGAAAAAGTTGGCTTAAAGCTCAACATTCAGAAAATGAAGATCATGGCATCTGGTCCCATCAATTCATGGGAAATAGATGGGGAAACAGTGGAAACAGTGTCAGACTTTATCTTTTGGGGCTCCAAAATCACTGCAGATGGTGACTGCAGTCATGAAATTAAACTTCTCCTTGGAAGAAACGTTATGACCAACCTAGACAGCATATTGAAAAGCAGAGACATTACTTTGCCAACAAAGGTCCATCTAGTCAAGGCTATGGTTTTTCCTGTGGTCATGTATGGATGTGAGAGTTGGACTGTGAAGAAGGCTGAGCGCCGAAGAATTGATGCTTTTGAACTGTGGTGTTGGAGAAGACTCTTGAGAGTCCCTTGGACTGCAAGGAGATCCAACCAGTCCATTCTGAAGGAGATCAGCCCTGGGTGTTCTTTTGAAGGAATGATGCTAAAGCTGAAACTCTAGTACTTTGGCCACCTCATGCGAAGTGTTGACTCATTGGAAAAGACTCTGATGCTGGGAGGGATTGGGGGCAGGAGGAAAAGGGGACAACAAAGGATGAGATGGCTGGATGGCATCACCAACTCAATGGACGTGAGTTTGAGTGAACTCCAGGAGTTGGTGATGGACAGGGAGGCCTGGCGTGCTGTGATTCATGTGGTTGCAAAGAGTCGGACACGACTGAGCGACTGAACTGAACTGAACTGAACCACATGTGGGGAATATAGCCTATTTGCCCTTCCAGATCCTTTCTCCATCCAAGTCCATGCTCTGGATGGCATGCCTGACTTGTCTTACTACGTGTCCTTCTTCTGGCTTCTGTTGGGGGTCACCAATGAATAGTTCCAATAAGAGACTGTAGGGAATGAAGGAGGGAAGTGAAGTCAGGGTATGAATTCTTACCAAATTGCTGGGACTTGGTTGCACCCCATCAACTAACATACAGAGCTCCTCTGTGAGGCATTATGGCACCTTTGGGGAGGCAAGACTTCCTTTCTCTTTGCCCTCCTTTAAAATAGCCACAGTTTTACTAAATCCAGGGCACTACATTATCTCTTGATTCTTTACATTCAGCTCAATTTATTCTTACTGATGTACCTCTTATTTCCTGCTGAGAGCCTGTCTGATGAACTTTATAACATGCACTTCTAAATTGTTAATTTTGCAAACCATGTTATTACACTTATTAGAAAAAATGTCTTCAAGGTTGTGTCAGTAAGATCTCATTGATGCTACTGGTAACAGCTAGAATTTATGGAACATGTGGCATGTTTTGGTCACTCCTTTGAGTGTACTGTGTGCATTATTCTACTTAATTAAATTGCTGTTAGCTAAGCAAGCAGCACAGATGATAAAAAGTTACCCGAAGTAACTTGCTCATGGTCACTCCAGTGTCTTAGTGGAGTTTTGGACTCAGATCTGTCCAAAGTCTACACCTTAAGTTCTAGGTCTGAGTAGTGGTTCTCAAGCTTAAGCATGCATCAGCACCACTGGGAGAGCTGGCTGAAACATCTACTGGATCGCACTCCAGAAGCTCCAACTCTGTAGGTTTGGAGCAGGACACAAGACTTTCCATTCCTAACAAATTCTTAGATGCTGCTGATATGCTGGACAAGATTTTTCTCCTTGTAGGGAGGTAATAAATTCAGTCTTAAAGAGTCAATCATGGGACTAAGTATTTAAGAAAGAAGAGTTGTTCTCCAGGAAGACAGGAGGAAACGAACATTCTAAGTACAGGAAATGCCCTTTCATGAACCTTGCAAAGGGAACTGAAAAATAACAGTAAGATTCATTTATCCAATGCATACAGAATATATATGGGATAGCGTGCGTGCTCAGTGGGGTCTGAATCTTTGAGATCCCATGGACAGTAGACTGCCAGGCTCCTCTGTTCATGGGATTTCTCAGGGAAGAATACTGGAGTGGTTTCCTGTTTCCTCCTCCAGGGTATCTTCCCAACCCAGGGATTGAAACCGTGTCTCCTGCATCTCCTGCATTGGCAGGTGGGTTCTTTGCCATTGAGCCACCTGGGATGAATTCTAAAATGGGAAGCCAACATTTGCTCACCGCAGACACACCTTAATCACTACACATGCTTATTGGGCATCTCCTAAAAGGTAGACACTAAGCATCAGAGCTACATTGATACAGGTGTCGATAAAGAGCCTGGTCTCATGCTTCAGATAGTGTACATCAGCAAGACAGATTGAATTACGGATAATATATTGGTTTTACACTGTCTCAAAAAATATATATATATATTCACAAAAGTGAACCAGAGGTCAAATGGCAAAAGACCTAACCTCAAACTCAATGTTAATTTCATTAAATGTTAGGTAAAAAATATTTTACATGCCGAGATAGCCTCTGCTTAAAGGATATAATATTCCTCCAAATGTATTATATGAGCCAGCTTATAAACCTGTGACTTTTTCTAGAAGAAATGTTGCTGTCTTTCCCAAGAAGTTAGAAGTAGGGGTCAGGGGTGGAAGTCATTTCATCATCAAAGGCAAAATCTCGTTCCTACTGCTCAGCTCCAATTCACAACCTTCTGAATGGTTTCCAAACTAAGTAATTTAGCAAAGTGATGATGAAAAAATGGCCCATTAATCTTATGCTGAGTGTTATAATTTAACTCTAGGTTTAGCATAAGAAAAAATATTATTTGCATTGATTAGAAATATGCTTTATGGCTGCATACATTATATACACAGAACATTTTAAAAAGTATTGGCTGGGCTGACATGAACTGCACAGGAGAACTTTTAGATGGCATCTCAATGTCATCTGTTACTCACATCATATAGGTCTAGGAATAAATATGCATTTTACTCAGTGTGAGATCTTATTCCACACACCAAAATATTTTTGTTTTTATTCAGTGTTTATAACCACAAAACTATCAGCTAAGCGTCATTTAGAAAGTTCAATGAAAGTAAATTAATGTATTAACTATCCAAATATTATGCCATTCCTTCACTTAACTGAACCTATTATAAATGATCTGGCTACCTTGTGAGAATTTATTCATTAATTCACGCAAATGTTCTGAGTTTATTTTGAAGGACTTAAATGATGGCCTGGTTTGTAGGATCCAACACAAAGGGTGCAAATTTATCTCCTACAAGCTGTGTGACCTTGCCCGAGTGATTTAGTATCTCTGAGCCTCACTATACTGATCTGTAACATGGAAATAATAATAGACTCCATGTTGTAGAGCTGAAGGGGAAACAAAAGTAATATTGTAATGTACTTCGGCACAAGAGAACAGTTAAACTGATGATCATTATTTATGATTATGATGGCTAAGATTATTGAAAAACTGTTGTGTGTGAGGTGCTATTTCAGGACTGGAATTTTAAGACTGTTCTCCACCTTTATCCCAGTTTTACCTCTATCCTGCCATGTACTGGAAACACATACTGTAATTTCTAGGAAAAGGGACCACTCCAGGGACATTTTTGTTGTACCAAGTGTATAAAGTATACAAAAGTTACAGGGTATCTTTTGGACCTCTGGTTACCTTTCACTAGAATGACTCTGGCACCCCACTCTAGTACTCTTGCCTGAAAAATCCCATGGGCAGAGGAGCCTGGTAGGCTGCAGTCCATGGGGTCACTAAGAGTCGGACACAACTAAGTGACTTCACTTTCACTTTTCACTTTCACGCATTGGAGAAGGAAATGGCAACCCACTCCACTGTTCTTGCCTGGAGAATCCCAGGGACGGGGGAGCCTGGTGGGCTGCCGTCTATGGGGTCGCACAGAGTTGGACACGACTGAAGCGATTTAGCAGCAGCAGCAGCAGTAGAATGACTCTAGTAGATATTAATATCTGATAGATATCTGAAACAAGGTCAGGTCAGTGATGTTGGTACCCTCTCTGGCTCACGAGCCTAGGGTGGAAACACAAGAAGAGAGGTCTTTCTTCTCCACATTTAAAATATTAAAATATTTAATATATCATTTAATATATATATATATATTTGATAAGATTTTTTCACATAAATGTACCAACTGCATATTTAGTAGTGAGAATAAGTGAACTACATTTGTTTCTGAAAACTTGCTAAGAAGGATAGCTATAAAATACTATTTGAACCTAAAACAATGTATTTCATTCACTGGTCCCCCCTCCTGAGCAGTTTTAAGACAGAAAAAAAAATAGATGTATATTTTTCTTCTCTGCCATAATATGACATCACTTATTCATGTCAATGTATGGAAAAACCAATACAGTATTGTAAAGCAAAATAAAGTAAAAATAAAAATTAAAAAAAAGAAATGCTATTTTACTAGCTAGAAATGAAATTTGCTTTCTAGATTTTTTTCCCTCCTGTGACTTTGCTAGCATCCTCATCTTTGGAGATTCAGATCAAATGTCATATTAATGTTCTAGGCTGCTTACTATGTGAATTTACTGTACATTGTAATGTCAATAGCAAAAGGAAAGGCAAAAAAGCAGAGGGAAATGAAACAGGTGTTCTCAATGCCTCTCTTTATAATGACATTTCTCAGAATTCAGTGGGGAGTTATATCTATAAGTGGAAAGATTTTCATGGTGAAATTTTCATAAAATTTTTTTTCATTATTGAGAAAAAAATATGTTTGATCTTACCATAACTGAAAAGAAGTTGTGGTAGAAGTTTCTGCTTCTTAGATTTGCCCTAAGATTACTATTTACCTAATGGAAGTCGCATGGAGGGGAAAAAAATACACTATTTAAAGGAAAAGCTAAAAGAGTAATACTAAGATAGCTCCTCATTCCTCCAATGAAAAGATACACACAGATTTTCCAATTTACACCTTACCTTCTGCCTTATTTTCTTGATTCTGAAAGGAATATGTAGGGTCTGATGAGTTTGTCAATTGTCTATAATTACTAGTGTTCTTAGAGTATAAATAATAAGTCATATGCAAAAATTCTGTGTGAATATACTGCTATACCACAGAAATCACAACCAAGTGAATGTTAGGAAATACTAAGAGGGATTAACAACACAAAGGATATATAAAAATGATGACAAGTATTTCATATTTGTGTGTCTTTTTTCTCCCTCACTCTTACTGAGTTCCTAAATAATTAAGGGAATATACTCACAAATGATAAGCATGTTTGGATGTTTAACTTGTATTTGTGGGAAACAGCAAAGAAAACTGAGTCCATTAGGTCAAATATTATACATGAGATGAATGAGATTAGAGAAGAGATTGGAATTTGTGTTAGTTACTCAATAGCTAACCTATCATGGGTAGGACAGCATAGTGCAGTGTGAAAATATACTTTTAAACAACTTCTCTTAAGTTACAGTACTATCTATAAGGACAGTCACACTCAACTACTCTGCACTTAACTCCAGAGCTTCTGAATTAGGAGTGGTCAGAAGTAGACACACGTTTCATTGCTTTGGCAACATTTACATGGCTTCCCAGGTGATCCAGAGGTAACAATATGCCTGTCGAGCAGGACACAAGGGTTCTATCCCTGGGTCGGGAAGATCCCCTGGAGAAAGAAATGGCCACCCACTCCAGTGTTCTTGCCTGGGAAATCCCAAGGACAGAGGAGCCTGGCAGGCTGCAGGTCTTGGGGTCACAAGAGTCGGACGTGCCTTAGTGTCTGAGCACACATGTAAATGGCTCTGCATCAGGCAGTGCAGCTCCTAAGGTCATAGTCTGGGGATTTCCGGGACAGCTGAGCTGTCCAGTTCTGTTTGTTCTACCACCCAACTGTGGGTAAATTCCTTTTTTTTTTCTTTTTAAACCTGAAGAATCTGGAATAGTATTCCCTACTTCATGAGGTTATCATGGGGATAAAACGTCATTAGGATAATGGGCCTTTTGCCCAGAAGACACTACTGATGTTGCCACCACCGCCATCATCATCATCGTGACTGATCAGGAACATACTGCCACACAGAAGTTCAACATGCCCTGGGCCATACACAGCTTTCCTAAGGGCTCATATCCTATGTCAGGTCTTAACACCATCAAATAAAAGGAAATATGTTCTTATACCTTTTATTCTGTAGCTAATTTTGGCATCTTTCACCTCTATCCACTTAAATCTTTGTTTAGCATATTCTTGTCACCCAAAAGAAAAGCTGCTTTCCAAAGAGAGGAACAACGTGTCAGGTATCAAAGACAATGAGTGAAGTCTTTCACATTCTGGACTGTCCACTGTACAGCTCTGCAGGCCTCTGGGCTCGAAGGCCCTGGTCTAATTTACTTATCTACAATAGGTGAAGGGATGTAGTCTTTAGCATGTGGTCTGTAAAACAGAGGCAGCTGCAGGTAAAATTATAACAGAAGCATAACTGGCTTCAATTCTTCCTTCTTAGGTCTTCTGCTTCTTGTTCAGATGTACAAGAACTTTCCTGCCCTCTGTCCCTGCCAAGGCGATGCTTTATATCTGCTCTGATAAGTAGGTCACCACTGTATATCAGGAAGGGTCTTATTAGTAAGCATTAGAAACCAGATATGACTAACTAGATCAGAAAAGGAAATTTTTGGAAGTTCACTGGTTAAGTCTTAGTAACTAGAAGCAGACTAAATAACAGGAAGTCAAGGCTAGGCTACTGCACTTATAGGATCAGGCTAGAGTGATGTCATAACTCCCAGCTGGTTTTGCTTACCCAAGAGGAACATGATACAAAAGGATGACTCTGCACTGCCATCCTTGATTCTTCACACCATATATTTCTAATTCAAAAGCCAGGACAGGGATACAACTGGTCAACCTGAGGTCACCTGACTGTTTTCCATCTCTAAGTGAGTCTGAGCTTGAGAATAAACAGTGTATCTGACATTTTCAGCTTGTATACCAGGAAGAAGGCTCTGTTTCTCACCAAGTGTCACAAAGTGGAAAAATTCCCCAAATAGAGAAAGGGATTTTAGATCAGATGCTTGGAGAGTTAAAAACAACCACCACAAACAAATGCAGATGAGGCATTAAAGACATGGAATTGCTAAGAACCTGTATTTAGAGTAACTCAAACCTGAGTTCACGTCTTGAGAAAACTAGTGAATCTTGCTGAGCTTTAATTTTCTCTAAAGGAAACAATGTGGAAGATGATATCCACATGTAACTTGTGGTATAAAGGAAGGAGTACAGTCCATGAAAAATACCTGACACATTCTAAGCATTTTCTAAAGCTATTAATAGTATTGCTATTACTGTTACTTATTACATAATTTATTATAAAATTAACAGTAAGTATTAATGAATGTTAATGTCATGCTAAGTGTAACACTTATGATTTCAACCAATTATTTGCTGATTCATACACATTCCATGTGTCAGAAAATAACCTGCCAGTACATTTTTTTAACGGGAAAAAATGTCTGAGACTTACAAAGTATAAACAATGTGCTTAAAGTCACTCAGTTAAGAGGTAATGGAATATTACTAAGCCTTAAAAAAACGAAGGAGTTCCTGTCATTTGCGACAATATAGATGAAATTGGAGTGCTTTTGGCTCCAAAATCACTGCAGATGGTCATTGCATACATGAAATTAAAAGACGCTTACTCCTTGGAAGGAAAGTTATGACCAACCTAGACAGCTTATTAAAAAGCAGAGACATTACTTTGCCAACAAAGGACCATCTAGTCAAGGCTACAGTTTTTCCAGTAGTCATGTATGGATGTGAGAGTTGGAGTGTAAAGAAAGCTGAGCGTGGAAGAATTGATGCTTTTGAACTGTGGTGTTGGAGAAGACTCTTGAGAGTCCCTTGGACTCCAAGAAGATCCAACGTCCATCCTAAAGGAAATCAGTCCTGAATATTCATTGGAAGGACTGATGCTGAAGCTGAAACTCCAATACTTTGGCCACCTGATGCAAAGAACTGACTTATTTGAAAAGTCCCTGATGCTGGGAAAAGTTGAAGGCAGGAGGAGAAGGGGACGACAGAGAATGAGATGGTTGGATGGCATCACTGACTCGATGGACATAAGTTTCAGTAGGGTCTGGGCGTTGGTGATGGACAAGGAGTCCTGGTGTGCTGCAGTCTATGAGTTGGACACAACTGAGTGCCTGAACTGAGATGAAACTGGAGGTCATTATGCTAATGAAATAAGCCAGGCAAAGATAAATCCTGAATGATGATTATATGTGGAATCTAAAAGGAAGAGTACAACTCATGGAAACAGAGAGTTGCAAAATGGTTGCCAGGGCCTGGGAGGTGGGGAAAATAGGGAGAGATTGGTAAATGGATAGCAACTTTCAGCTGTAGGATGAATACAGTCGGAGGATCTACTGTATAGTAGTGGCTGCAGTCAGTACTACTGCATTGTATAAGTGAAATTTGCCTAGAAAGTGGAAACTGAATTCTCATTTAAAAAAAAAAAAAAAGAGGTACAAAATGTATTAGCTAACATGATGGGAAGGATCCTTTTGTACTGTGTATATCAAATCATCATGATAAATACTTTGAATCTTACAATTTTGTCAATTATGCCACAATAAAACAGAAAAAAAGAGGTAATAAAGGTGAAATACCAACCCAGAATTGTCTAGCTCAAAACACTATACTCATAATCACTAAAATATTGTATCCCTCAATATGTTGTAACTATAAGATGCTTAACCCAAACAAAACAAATAAATGGTATTTATTCTAACTCCAGCCTTTACTAGATACTAATTATGTGGTATACTTTACTTCTAACTACAATGGTATAAGGTGTAAATTCTTGCTAAAGAACATAAAAGTCCCTGTGGGCATCTGTAGGATAAACACAGCAGGAAATGAAATCTCTTACCTCCCAGCCCAGAGTTGGATTCTCTTTTCTTTCAAGTGGGTTGTCCTTTATTTCCTCAATAATGCAGGAATAACACCTTTTCCACACTTGCACTGGGCATGGAAATCTATATTTCCCTGTGTCTACTGAACCTCCACCTAGCATCTCATCACCCTGGAATTATCATGCCAAAGATCATTTATTCCACTAATATAAATGATATAGGGATAGAAGTAAGAGATATATGGAGAATATTGGAGGAATCTAGACAATTTTCTGAGTTGCCTAAGGCCTCCACTCTCAGAATAAATTTTAGAGTTCCAAAAATAAAGAGCAATGTTTGGAAATAAAATTAAAAATAAAGCTAACAACATCTTCAATTAACCAAGTAGTTATTATGGGCCACACTATCTACTAGGCACATGATGAACATTGGTGATCAATTTTCTGCAGTTCTTCAAAGCATGTAATATTATTTCTATTTCATATAAAGGTTACTGACTTGCCCAAGATCACATAGCTAGTCTACAGAAAAATGAAGCCAAGTTTCAATGGTCAAAATCGTAAGGGATATTATAATTAGAAGATTATGGCTAATCAAATAAAAAATATTCAAAACTCTCCTAATATAATGTTAGGATTTCTTTAAAATAACTTGGATGCCCTATGAATACAATAATTGTAGACCTTACAGTCTCTTTAACTGTTAATAATACAAATCTACTTTACTATTCTTGGCGACAAGGAGCTAACCACTGATGATGCAGCTTCTTCAGTTTTTTAACAGCTCCAGGGGTGAAAGGCAGCAACACCTTACAGTCTGCAATGTCAGGGGGTACAAAGCAGCGCAAGTAGCCACTGTTCTGGACAAATGGATACGATTTCAGTTTTTCAAAATATGAGTGTCAGATTCATTCACTGTACAGATAGATCTGTCAAGTGGCTTTGCCCATTTACTAATGGATGGCACAGTGCAGACACACGCTGGGTCATCTAAAGGACTCATTGTCACCTCACTGATACTGTCATTAGGATCATTGGTATTGGCATTTTTGTCTCACCATGACTTTGAGGACCATGTGGGGATATCCAAATCTCCAGAGCACGGACTGATCACCTCTGTTCATTCCCTGAGGGGACCAAGGATGAATTCCTGGACTTCTGAGTCTACTCACCCTCCCTGGAAACACATACTAGACAGGCTGACTGGGTCAAGTAGGAGCCCCAGAGTTTAAATTTCTAGTTGTTTTTGAGGAAACAGAGGCTGTGCCTCACTCCCATAAACCCTCACTTCTTGCTGTCAGCCTATCCTGGCCTTTTCCTGCTGATATTAGTATTTTATGCTAAAAATTAATTTTGTTTATCTGATGGTGGTCAACCTCAAATGCCATTTTTTTATAAATAAGGCAACCACCAGAGGAGTGTAATTTAGGGCCTTTTCTTCTGCAGACCCCACCTACCCTATAAAATCTTCCATTATTGCATCATGGAGACTATCGTCCCTTTCAAAGGGGATAGATTCTTTCCAACCACAAGGTGAAATAAGGACTGACATTTCCATACTGCCCAGAAGGAAATAAATTGATTATGAAATGCAAGAGAATGACTGATTTTGCACATTTGTTGTTTTCGTTAAAGGGTTTTTGAACAGACTTGAAAATGTTAAAGTTCAACACACACAAAATAAAAGTTAGTAAATTAAAGGAAGAAAACTGCATTTATAACAAACAAAATAAACACATGATATGTAAAAGATTGCTATAAATCAATGATGAAAAATGGATAAAAGTCTTAACAGCCAATAAAGATATAAAAATATGTTCAATCTTGCTATTATCAGTCAAAGAAATATAAAATAATTCAGGTGTCATATTTTACTCACTAGAATGACAATTTTTTTTAATTGATAATAATATTGATATTGGTATCCGTATTGATACTCCTGGTACTGATGAGTGTAAGAAATCTTAACCAGATGTTAAGTTGCTAGTGGAAACAAAAGGCAAGGTAACCATTTTGGAAGACAATACTTCGGTATGCACCAGAACTGACAAGCAGCCATTCTAGTTCTAGAAGTTCATTCTAAGGGAATAAATAAACAAATGCTCAAAGACAAATGAGCAAAGATGCTTCTCTCATTATTTAGCAAAGCAAAACATGAATAGTCTAAATTTTCAGAAGTAAGGACTAGTAGAATAAATAATAGAATGCTGCTCAACCATTAAAAATATGATGCAGATTTCTATTAGGTGATATGAAATCATGAGGATAATATATTACTAAATAAAATATGTTATTTAGAGCCAATTTGTAGTTTGACATAATAATTAAAGATAGTTTATGCTTGAATTGTATTTATATGCACACTTGTTACAAGAAATCTGAAAAGATAACCTCAAAAATGTTACAGAG
>SJYQ01000471.1:514633-549876 GCA_006410935.1 Redunca redunca
TCCTTAGATAATACAATTAAATATTTATTTTTCAGAACTCTCAAAAATATAAGGGAAATGAAGGTAATTATACCTTTACATGGTTTGGAGGGCATGTTTCTAATTCTATTACTTCTGATGATATTAAAGATCAAAACTGTACTAAGACATTTGAGACACACTGTATCCATATTAAATGATTTTAATTTTGTGTAAAAGCAGTAGAAATATTTTCTTCGGCAAATGTATTATATATATAATAACTACAAACATAAATTTACCAAAAAAAGCAAGCTATTGAATTAAATTTGGTTATTTCCCTGCTGTATGAATCTGCTAATAATTTCATTTACTGCTTGCTAACAGAAGCACATATAAATATATCCTCAAAATTTAAATATATCTTCAATGTTAAATCATTTATATATATGAACAAGTATATACACATACATAACAATTGCTCATATATATATCTATATATATATGGACAATCATAAATTTAAAAATGTATACCTGGTGGCATTTTCCCCCCATGATTTCTAAAGAATGCCACTGTCTACTATAGGCATTGGTATGTCAGTCTACTTTAAAGGTGGTTTCATTAGCATATTTGAGAAACCGTTGGTTAGCCAATGATATATTTATTGGGGGAGGCTCTAGTAACTATATATATATCCTGTTAAATATATGGTCAAGAGCTTATCCATAGAAGAGATAAGAATATATTCATTTAGTCTGTGAAAAGTAGTAGTGGTGGCTGGCAGGTAGCTGCAAGCTGATAACATATGATACCCATATACATGTATAACCAACAAGCCCATGATTGCATCCATTTTCTATATCCAAATCCAAAGCCTTCATATCATTAATTGCAGGCAAAATGATAAGTTTCATTTGTACTGTTACACCATGGGATCAAGAGGCCTGTGAACTAATATGAGTATGTCTTAGTTTTATCAGTGGGGGAGAAACCAGGCTTCCATCCCCAAGCCCCCTTCTGTACATGGCAAAACAGTCCAAGGCTTCTCTGAAAATGTGGAAAAGTCTATAGAAGGGGTACACACTCCACTGTGATGCCTAAAATGGCTTTGCACAGAGAGAATATCCAATATACACTGAGCGAATGAATGAGTGAATTGGTGTCATAAAACAGGCTTATTTAAGGAAAATTCCATTCAACAGGCTGGCATTTCTCCTACCCGTCTTAACTGTTAAGACTGTAAATCATATGAAAATTTAATTCTAAAAACTTAGAGGTGAGGAAATTTTAGAAGCTATCTACTCTCATAGAGTTTTACAACTTTAATGTAGTAGTAAAAATCACTAGAAGTGCTTTAGAAGTCAGAGACCCAAGTCCAAATTCCGTATTTTAATGTGCAAAAAACTGTTGCTGAGTCTAGGCTCCATGCATGTGCTCTGTAAGATACAATTAATAATACGTACTTTCATCGAATGACTACCAGGGTATTAAATGACACAATCCATTAGCAGTGGTCAACTAGGTAATTTTCACCTAGTAACCATTCAAGACCTTAGACCTCATGCATAGGGGAGAGATGAAAATAATACTCAGGCACTGACTCATTTCCTTGTGGCCTCAGTGGTCATAATGACTTCCTTCCATTCAGTTTACTCTCTTCTCACTAAGACTAAGAAGAAGGAGGTGAAAAAATTAGGATAAACATTTTGAAATTGGTTTTATACTCCTTGAAAGAATGGAATTATAGAATTTTTTTAAAAAATTCATGAGTTCTGCAGAATATGATAAAACATTAGTTCTTTATGTTAGTTCTCTACAAAACCAATTCATGGCCTTAAGATATGCTTTGCCACTCAACCCCATCAATACCAGGCTCAAATATCACTGTAAGTGGAAAAGTCAACAAGATGTAACCAAAAAGTTAAGTTATAAGCCAGTGAAGCCACATAGGTTTGATAGAGAAAATTCAGATGTATCATTCTATGTAAAAATCAGGTGATATGAAGAACTTAATCTAAAAGATAATACCTGAAGATCCATAACCTCTATAATCATCCTATAAAAAGTAACCATCTAGAAATTTATTTAGATGGCTTTCCTGACAGGAAAGTACTTTCTATATAACTTTTAATGTAGTATTGATGAGAACAATTCAACAAAATTCAAACAAATATCTGCAGATGTCCTATAAGAAGAAAAGCAGAGTGAGATGTTACAGGGGTGTAATTGGACTCCAGGATGAGTAGGACCCTATACTTGACCTCAATAAACTAGCATTAGGTAGAGTGAATGAGTCATGTACAGAATGTCAGAATTCAAAAAGGCCAAGGTAAATACCAAAAGGAACACGTGGGGATTCTTAAGAAGGAAAGAAAATATTGGTTAGTTCATTCTGGAAAGGCAGAGACTAGGTTGCCTTTGTCTTTGAAGAGGTCGCTTCTCCCTACTAGTCCTGAGGTCACAGTGGCATGGGCAATAGAGGAATATGGGGACTGAAGATTCTTTCTACACTAACTAGAGTGGAGGCAAGCAGCTTTTCTTCACAAGATGTAGTATTGATAGTATACTAATATTTAAGGGTTCTTGAAGTCAGAGAGATTTGAATTCCCTGCCTCCATCTCTTGCTGTGGGTCAAGTTTCTTACATTTCCAACACCTCAGTGTCTTTATCTGAAAATTGGGGATGATGGTGGCTCCTGAGGTGAGAGCAACACGACATAGTGTATACGGAGGGCTAAACGTGGCGCCCAGCACGCAGAAAGCACTTGGTAAGGGAGTGCAGCGACAGTAACGGCAGTGATGATGGAGGCAGTGCTGTGCTGATCCCATCTCCAAAACACGCTCTGACTGGGAGAGTGTTAAAAGCACCTTTGGATTCAGGAGGGTTTCTAAAAAGCAACACTTGATAAATGTTAGCTTGTTGTCCAAATGTTTATGTGCAATTTAAGAAAAGAATGGGCCTCGGGTTTGATCAGCTCCTTAACAATATTAGGAGTGGTAATAGTCAATGAAGTTACAACTTACTAAGTTCTTACCAGATGCCAAACAGTGTGCTGAACACTTTAAAAAGGATTTTTCACTTACTACAACAAGGCTATATGATAGGTCCTGATAATGTCACTGCTCTCTTTCAGATTTCTGCTCAGGCTTATAAGACTTACAAAAGCACCTAAGGTCCCATTGCCAGCCTAATGGAAGTCAGTTTAAACCTAGACTGTCTGACTTGTTCTTAATCACTACAGTAGGAAATTATGCATGCTGCCCTTTGCCTGATTCTCCATCTGAGTCCTGAATATTTCCCTTAGCCCCTGAGTGAAGATGTCCTGAATATTTCTCTCTCTTTGACCTCAGTTGGCTTCAACATCCAACTTCTCAAAACAGGGATTCTTTCAATGAACAGCAATGAATGCAGGGTCAAGGTTCAGTCACCTTGATAACTAGGGGTCAGAATCAGTGAAAGAAAATGCTCTGTGACAAGCCTACCTTCATACAGAAACAAGAAAGGAATGAAGGGGGACAGAAGATAATCAAATAAGGATATAGGAAAAAGAGTACCTGGCATAGTGATAATAATAATAATATTGATAATAACAATAATAACAACTTTAGGGTGCTCCAGGCATTGTTTTAAGTGCTTGGCAGAGGTAACTTCATTCTAAACTTGAAAACCATCTTACAATGATGGAATGTTATTACCATCATTTTATAAATGGGGATACCGAGGTTCAGGTAGTCAGGTAAATTTCCCAAGCTCATACAAGTTAGTAAGTGGGAAGCCAGGATCTGAACTAACATCTACATTCCATAACCATCATGCTATAATCATTATGCATAACCAAAAATTCCAATAATACTCCCCCATAACCGACTACTACACTCCAGACTTAAACAGTCCAAGATCAAGAAACAGGAAAGTTGGAGTTACCACTCTTAAGTGCATTTCAATCTTTTCAAAACATTGTAGTTACTCACAAGATGCAGTCCTTGTGATAACCTTCTCAACTAATCATCAAGAAACAGGAAGCAAAAATTCGAGTAACAGTATGTTCCTACTTATGAGGACGATGGGACAGTATGGTTGACGCTGGGCTTAAGTGTTCCAGAAAATGTGATCAAAGTAGGCACAAATGCTGAAACATCTCCCCCACGCACCAAAGTCAACAGCGAAATTTCATTTCCATATTGCCCTTCATAGTTCCACCCTACTTATGCCTGTCACTCATCCTCTGGCCTCTTCCTGTCTCCATTTCTGTACAAAAAGCTGCTACATTGCTGCTCTCTGATATGAAAAGGGTTTGTTAGGAGAGGGAGCCATGGTGCCTCAACATCTATTTTTTTTCATCTTAATTCTATTATGCCAACTCCACTGAACTTAATTATAGTGAATACAGAATTAGACAATTACCCTCTGTTCTATTCTTCAGATGGTATATTTTGATAAAATTTACTACATTCTGCTCTCTCCTTGAACACTAGATGAACACTAGAAATGGATGTGTTGATGTAAAATTTGTTATAATTACAATTAAAATATAGCTTACATAATGATAGTGTTAACATAAAATTATAGATGTGTAGAGACAACGTGGTCATGCATTTTTTAGTATAAGTACATGCCTAGACCAATAACTGCTAGTGGAATGAATATGGAAGAGAATTTTGGCTAAGCCACAAAGTCAGTTTAAGGATTTGCAGATAGCTAAGGGGAACTCAGAGAGGCCTGGCGTGCTGCAGTCCATGAGGTCGCAAGAGTCAGACATGACTGGGCAACTGAACAACAACAATAAGGGGAACTCAAAACCAGTAAGAAAATATTTCCCCTGTCATGTTTGAATTGCACAGTGAAGGGAAAATGTGAAATGTCTGGCAAAATTGTTCAAAGTAGGTACCCAAATGGAAATGACAAGTACAATTTCCCCTTGAATATATGAGTAAATGCTTAAATTCTCATTTATCAGTGATACAAATTTTCAAGTGAGCTTGATGAATCATAAAATAATAATTATATATAAAGGTATATAAGACTGCATTGATTTAAATAGTTCAGAATTACTTCTATTTAGAGGTACTCTATCACAACTAACTTAAATGTTACAAGACACAGTTTCAAGTACACTAGCAGTGAAAATTTGGAGGCTGAAAGGTTTATTCTAAACGTTTGTAGTCATGGTGTCTTAACTAAAACAACTGTGTCACAAATATTATTACTAATAAAATAACTGTGACAACATTTTATTCAGTTTTACTGCAAAAACAAACAAAAAAACATATAGGTATTTCATTTCAGACTGCTATTTTAACTAAGAGTTGTTAACAGTGTTGAGAAGATAGTGTTAACTACATTACTTCATTTTATCTTTAAAATAGCGCTTCCATGTAATTGTTCTTAATATCTCCATTTTAGTAAAATGTATTTCTAGCTTAGACCTTTCATGAGAACTGTAGACTTGTGTATCCAACTCTGTATTCAGCACCTCTACTTGGATGTCAAGAAAAATATTGTCTTATACCTCCAAAACCTTTAATCCCCTAATGTATACTCTACCCTAAATTTTTTCCATTTTATGTGATAGTAACCACACCTTTCTAGTTGTGCAGGCACTAAATCTTGATTTCACCCTTGACCCCTTTTTCTCCATTCTCACATTTAATCTACCAGGAAATGCTGTCACAGTCTTCCCGGTGCACCACTTCTGAGAACACTGGCCATCAACATCCTGGCACATGGACCTCATGGCGGCTATAATTGCCTCCTGAGAGGCTCCCTGATTCTGCTCTCTCCCTCTTCCTCAAGACCACAGATAGAGTTATGCTTGTCAAACAAGAGACAGATCATGTCACAGCTTTGCTAAAATCCTGCCTCTGGCTGCCTACATTTTGAGTAAAAGACAAAATGCATGTGATGGTCTCCCAGGACTTACCCAGTTCGTTGATCTGACCTCAAGTCCTCCTGCTGCCCCTTCCTCCCCACTGATTAAGTCAACCAGGGTGGCCTCCTTGATATTCCCCCAACCTGCCAGGCATATTTATGCCTCAGAGTTTGGGCACTGAATGTTCCCGCTTCCAGGGAGTGGCCCCCCCTAATACATTATGACAACTCCCTCACTTCAAGTCTTGGCTCAAATGTCAACTTATGAAATCCAGCCTGACTACCCTATTTAAAAATAGAACCCACCTGTACACCCTTCTAGCATTCCCAACAAAGGCTCTTCAGTGGCTTCAAATTCTTTTCTTCATCCCATAGAACCCATCAACTTGTGACAAAGTATAGAATTTATTTATAACATCCATCTGTTATCAACAACAGCACAAGAAAAGAAAGGTGGAGAGCGGGCAGAGAGAGAGAGAGAGAGAAATGCATAAAGGCTCTTGTCTAACTTACTCATCGATACGTCCAAGCATGTAGAACAATGCACAAGGAAGATGCTTAGTAAGTATTTTTGGAAAATATATAGATGAGGAAACCAGTAAGCAGTAAAGCTCAAAAAGTTTAAGTGATTTACTCAAGGTTCTACAACTAGAAAAGGGTCACCATGGAATTCACACTTGGGGATGGCTGACTTCAAATCTGTTAGTCTTTCTGCAAAGTACACCAAGTCCATGCAATGAATGATGCGTTTTAACCAGCACCATGGAAATTCTCAGTCCACTGAGTAGTACTGATAAAATGTTCTCTCTCTCTCTCTCTCTATGTGTGTGTGTGTGTGTATATATATATATATGCTGCTACTGCTGAGTCGCTTCAGTCGTGTCCTACTCTGTGCGACCCCATGGATGGCAGCCCACCAGGCTCCCCCGTCCCTGGGATTCTCCAGGCAAGAACACTGGAGTGGATTGCCATTTCCTTCTCCAATGTGTGAAAGTGAAAAGTGAAAGGGAAGTCACTCAGTCGTGTCCGACTCTTAGTGACCCCATGGACTGCAGCCCACCAGGTTCCTCCTCCATCCATGGGATTCTCCAGGCAAGAGTACTGGAGTGGGGTGCCACCGCCTTCTCCAATATATATATACACACACACACAGATAGATAGATATCGATTTAAACAAAGGAAACAGAAAAGTAGAATTCATCATGGATTATTATTGCAATTTTACAGGAGACTTAACAATAATGACATTTAAGTAACAGGGATATTTAATGGCAGCATAATAATGATAATAAAACAATAGCACTTAAATGTAGTAAACACTAATCTCTTGCTCAACTCGATGCTAAACTATTTCCATGTGTATCTTGTTCAATCTGTATGATTATTCTCTCAGACATGCTTTATGTGTAACTCCATCAGGCACATTTCTCTTGTTCCCATTTCAAAGATAAGGAAATTAAAGAGAGATGTGGTATCTGTTTGATCAAGATGAGGCTGGTAATAAGTCATGAGTATGAATTTAAATTCAGGTCTACCTAACTCTAGAATTTGATTCTTAATCTCTACATGAAAATTCTGATAATTCCTTTGATAAAAGCATGTTTTCTCCTGGAAAACATGCCCCATTATGTCTGCCTGTGCTAATACCTTCAGAACACAGTGAAGTTTAAAACATGATAAAAATATTTAAACAGCGCTTTAACAAATAGAAATGTTTTCAACTGAACAATAACACAAAAGGGCAGGCTGAGCCCTTTGAAGTGGCTTCATTGCTATCTTCCATCCAGATGAGAAAAGGAATCAACAGCCTCAGAGCAAAGAAAGCACAAAACGCAGAGATGGAAGACTCTGTAAATGACCAATTATAAGACTATTAAGGTGCAGCACTTTCATAGACAAAATAATCCATTAGACTGAAAACTCTCCTACCCTTCATTTCACGGCCCACACAAACATTAATGTTGCATTTATTAGGATATACTTCCTGTGCTCTATCAACCTGACTTCCAGAAATTGTATTAATACAGTCCCCTCGCATTGCACATATATCTGAATGATGGATTCCCTCACTTGAGGTTTATAGAAAGAGTGGAGTGAATGAAATAAAGTTTAGGAAGAACTATCATAATCCATAATGAATGGGCACTGAATCAGGACAAGAAGAAACATCTTTTCTCATTTATTTGTATGAAAAGTCTACTATATATTTATTGCCTCTGCACAGGGCTACCTGTTGAATAATGGAAAACAAGCATGTTTTCTTTGGGGATAAGGATTTGTGTGCTCAAGTTTCTATGAGTGCACAGAATTAATCTTGCTAAAGAAATGAAATAAAATGTTATTTCTTTCTGGAAGTAGATTTGGTTAAGCAACTAGTAGCAACTGATATCTTTAAATCACTACAGTTCCAGGGTAGGCAAATCTATGATTATTTTAAGCACTTCTTTATTGGTGCAACAGTTGAGCAGTGCTCATAGTCACTAACAACCAAAGCACTGTCAGACAAATCTAAGATGAATCTAGACTTTGCCACTTACTAGCTATGTGACTTTGGACTATGAGAATCACTTTCTTCAGAATTACAGTGTGATTATATGTCCTTTGCAGAACTACTGTCAGAACTAAATGTACATGACACAGTGGCTCACAGTAAGAACTCCAATGAGCACTGTGGTCACTGCGAGTAATATTGAAAAGAAATTAGAACTTCTCATAAAGTGAGATATATTTCCTTTATCATTGTAATTTCATATTTTACTTTTGACTTTATAACTTAATAATTTGATCCAAGAAACATTTGGCAGTAAATATAACTGAAAGAAAATTACTTGTTAAGCATGAAATACTATAATATTAAGTGTGCAGGCACAATACTCTTCTCAGGTAATTATTTAACCTGCAAAAATAGGTTATTGTCTTCTTTTTAATTAAGTACATTGAACATCTATATTTGTTGTGCCAATTGGCCAAAGGTTCATTAATTTATTAGTCTAACTACATGTTGCATAAATGTCTTCTAAATATAATCACATGTGTATTTTAGTTGTTGGGAAAATGTATTTGAGACTATTTTTTTTTTTGACTATTTAAGTTAAAACAGGGTAAGAAGTAGAGCAGGCTTAATGTACTTTGTACTGTATTATGCCATGAAAATGCTTCTGTGCTCTGAAGACATCAACAAAAGATTTGCTTAAAGGATAAAAATCAACTATTGTTCTAAAGCTTCCAAACAGGAGGGCTGTAGGCTGCAGTTTACATCAGAAGTATTTGCTCTCTTTCTCAACTGCATCAAGATGGGAAATACATGATCACAAATGCTTAAAAGTGAAGTTGCTCAGTCGTGTCTGACTCTTTGCAACACCATGGATTGTAGCCTACCAGGCTCCTCCGTCCATGGGATTTTCCAGGCAAGGGTACTGGAGTGGGTTGCCATTTCCTTCTCCATAAATGCTTAAAGGTAAAACAATAAATGTTGGATAGAGTGGGGGAGGATGCAAAGTTTTATATATCTCAAACCTGGGCTATAAGGATTTTCCTGAAACAAAGTATCAGTTATTATTTTTTGCCTAAGGAATGTCAATAAGCAAACTTGACATTAATGAAGGAGATTAGCTCTTTTAGCTATGATGCTTTCAGTTGAACATGGCTGAAAATAAACTCAAAATCATCAAAGGCAATTTGAAAACAGAAACAAACAAGGACAACCTCAAGGGACAAGTATTGGAAATTCAGGGGTGCTGCCAAATATTCAGACAAAGTTGGATTTGGGAGTTCCAGAGTATTAACAGAATTCCAGCTTTCTCTCCATCACTCAGCCCTGCTTACCTCTGCAAGACTTTATGTTACAGAAAGTCTCTTCTTATGCTGGATGATCACTGGGAGTCCCAGAGACATGTCTCCTTAGCTTAGAAATTCCACAGAGAAAAGGCTTTTTTTCCCCATCCTTCTTTGAGAGAAGTCTCAAGGAGGAGTCCCAGAGACTTAGATGCCCACACATGAACCGATCACCTGCTGTGACTCATCCCTGGGGCCAGAAAGGAGGCAGGATGTCATTATCTGGCAGTTCTCCAAGAAAAGCCTGCTGTTTTTGCAAGATGAAAGGGGAGAGGACGTGGATAATGAAAACTTATCTGCTTCTGTAAAATCCACAGTCCCCACTCCCTGCCCTGTGTCATATGACCACGTAGGAAGCTGACCCAGCAGGCAATTTTTCCTGCAATAGCCTTGATACATATGACTAAGGCACACACTGGTAGAAGAACACAAGAAAAAGTTTGAGTGGTGAAATCAGCTAGACCAATAGTAACTAAAATAGCTGTGTGAAAAGATCATTAAAAAGTTGCCCCAAACTCACTCAAAGTTCAAAGTTGGAGCTGGATATACATCATGGAGCTTGGACAAGAACAGATTTTCTCCAAACTAAACTGTGACACAGAGATTTGAAACTTCAGTACATTTTTAAAAAATAAGAAATATCCGATGAGAAAAATGAGGCCTGGAAAAACTGAATGACCTAAGGTAACACAGCTAATTAATGGCAGGACTGAGACTAGAGTACACTTTGTCTAATTGACTGGTCTTTTAAATCCATGATACAACTTCTATATGTAACAGAGCATTTATAATCTGCTAAATCCTAAATGTTTGTGAAATTGAAGTAATCCACTATCTCAGTAATTCTTGAGGAAAAAAAAAATCCAAAGACTTTTTAATTGTATAAATATATATATACATGTATATGTTTGTGTGTGTTTATATATATGTGTGTGTGTGTATGTGTGTGTGTGTGTGTATATACATAAAATACTTGTGGAGGTATCTTCAGATATAGTATGTGCCTATCTCTATTCCTTCCCTTTCTGCTCTTTTAAAAAATGCCCCTTTAAAAATTGCCCACTCACCATCTGTTAGGTAAATTTGCCGAAACACAGTAAATGTGGAGACAGAAATTGTTATAGAGACTCTTCCAAATGGCACTGACACCTATATCTGTGAATTTTTTTAAAGAGTAAGAGTTCTTTTTTATTCCCACTATAGTAACACCACATTATCCTAGGTGCCCAGTTCTATCAATTACATAAGCTGCAGAAAGAGAGAGAGAAAGAAAGAAGCAAGAAAACCTTGTACTTATGTATAAAATGCTGCCCCCAAAGTTTGAGATTATACTCAAGCATCAATGAGCAGAAGGAAAACACAAATGTACAAATGCATTTCGTTTATGGCACCAGGGCCACAGGTTTAGATTTGCAATACGCTTCCACCAGGGTCAAGCTGACCACTTTGTTCTATCTAGTTGCTCCTGAGAGAACAAAACAACTGGAACAGATGCCATTCACTTCCAAGTCTATAGCTTAGACCATGTCACTGAACATGAAATATTGTTCATTCAGAGTCAGGACGTAGCAAGAGTAATTTATACTCTCAGAGTGTTTGCTCTCAAGTCAATAGCAGAGAAGCCTTGAATAAAAACGTTCCCATTACTTTCCACTATAATATATCTTACTTATAGCCCATGAAACAGTGGTCAGGGGAGATTTATTCTTTGGACATCACATTATGTAAGCTCTTCACTTTTAAGCCATCCCCCACTCTGTGATCATTTTTTAAAAATATGTTACTCATAGTCAATATTAATTTACATTTAATCTTTCTTAGCATTAGGAGAGTATTATTTTGTACAAGCTCAGAAACAAATCTCTAGAAATGCCTCCCTGATGCTTCTTTCAGGCTGAAAATGCATTGCAGGGCTGTTGCAGTGACTTAATTCTAGTTGGCAGAGCCCTGGCCACACACTAATTTCATTAGCCTCAAATTCCTGGATTTGAAAGATCCACTGGGTATGATTCCTGTGTTCTGACATGTCACTGACTAACCAACACAGTGTGCATACAGAAAAGAGAGTACTCACTCAGCTCTGGCCCACCAGCAGATAAGGATTCCAAGTCAGAGACACTAAATTGAGTACTCAGTCTTGCTCTGGTCCTCATTTTCATGAAAGAACTTCATTCCAGGCTTTGCTGGGAGCTACTGCATTTGTTACACCTATTACTATCTTCTTACTCCTTCCCCCAACCCTCAGTGCTTAGCATCCCCCATATAAGTCACTAAGTATTCCTTCCCCCAACCTAGAAGTTTATCTCACCATAAATTTTTATCTCAAGTGATCAGTTTGGCATATTCCCGACAGCAACCCACAGTGACCAGGCTAAAGAAAACTTGAATCTCTGGAGAACTAAGAATTCAGTCATTTAGAGGAGTTTCTCTTATATAGGACAATCTTAATTGAGCTGAACTCTGCAATCCAGAGAAGACTGCACCCACCATTCTTGTCCTCTCTCCCCAGAGTGATTGTGCCTTTGAACAATGGGTCTGTGTTCCACTATTTTCTCTATTCATTTTGCAGTTTTACAGAGGCTGGGAAACTGGGGATTGGACTTGCACGCCAGGAGTTTCTAAGATCACATGCAAGAAAAAAAAAAAAAAAGGCTACTGGAAGAGACTGTCGGAACCTATCTCTATATATTTAAACATGGGCAATGGCTAACTGGGATGGCCACACTAACGCTTATAGCCAGCTCACAGCACAGGCTACAAGTTGCTGCATCCCTCCTACTATCAGCCTCTTCTCAATAAATACAGGTGAAAACTGGGGGTTCTTTTCCCTCAGCTGTTTAGTCCAACATGAATAGCTGCAATTTGCAAATTAGAGGAAAATGACAGTGTTTTCTCTGAATGGTTTTGGTCCCAACCCACACTGCTAACGCTGGCATTCAGTTCCTTTCCTCCCCAGCCCAGGGAATGCAGGAACTAAGCACAAGGCAAGCGTTTTCTTTTCTTGCAACTCCCTCAGGTCCACACACCAGAGAAGGGAATCAGCTCCCCCTGGAATCTTTTTCAGCAAACACAATTCAATCCGTGAGCCTAGTCTGCAAGCTCTCTCCTGACTTTAAGATTTCACTCTGTTTTAGACAGGCAGGCCCATCTGCAGTACTACCCAAGCTCTGAGGAAAGAGAGAAACAGGCAGTAAAATAATTAATAAAAGAAAAAAATGTCAAAGAGCAAATGGGCCTTCAACTCCCAGAGCTCCAGTTAAAATTCTGTGAGTCACCTCTGTGGTTTTCAGGCAACCTCTGGCCTCATCCTCCTTACAGGACTGCCTCCTCAGGTTCTCTGGCTTAACCTCAGAGGTAAAGGAATTGCTTCTGGGTTTTGCTTACAACAATCCAGGCTCTTCTTGAACACATCAACTCAAAGTGAAGGCTTCCTCCCCTAGCACTTTAGGGGTTGCAAACATCTAGAGATCTTTGTGACAGCATCCCAGGGAGGCATTAAGGATGCTCACAGGATCAGAGGGCCCATACCAGACTGCAGCCTTGGACAGGCACCCCTCTTACTGGCACAAACACAAACTTCATACTCCTGGGAGCAGATGGGGGTGATGGCTGGACTCTCATCCGCAGCCCCCTCCAGAAACCCAACACCCTTAGGGAAAGGCACTTGAGAGGGAGCCAACTCTCTAGACAGGGTGAGCATAAGGGTCAAACAGAAGATCTTGAGAAGGGAGTGAGGGAGTTTGTACACTACCAGGCAGGGAAAGAGCTGTGCATTAAAAAAATATATCACTTCCAGGTAGAGATGAACAACAACAACAACAACAAACCTTGGAGATAAAGGTAGAGAAAGAGAAGAGAGGCAGAAATTGAAAGGGGGAATTAAAAATAGAGGAGGGAGGGGAAAAAAGCAAGGAGAAAGAGACACGAGGAGAGAAAAAGAGACAGTGAGAAAGACAGAGAAACAAGGAAAAGGGAACCCATGGTCACGCGGACCCTGAAATTCAATTTTTTAATTCAGAGCCATCCTTTTATACTCAGTGCAGCGCACGAGCCCTGGGGCTGAGGCTCCGCGAGCAGGCTGTGAGAGAGAGCACTGCAGTACACTAACCAACCCATCGCTCAGCTGCCCCATCCGCCTTCTCCCATTTTCGCCGTCGCCCTCTTGCACCCCAGCAGGAGGAACGCCCAGCCTTGCTCATCGCACCCTACTGCCTCCCTCCAGGTGCCTTCTCCCCTGACTCAGAATCGTCCTCAAAGCCCAGGATTGGGTTGGGGGTTGCGTTAGGGAGGTTAGGAGGCTGGGTTGGAGGTCGTGGGAAAGGATGGGCGGAGGGAGGAGGCAGAGAAAGCTATTTTGTTTCGCAGTTAGCATGAGCTCATCTCTGGGCTCCGAAATGGAAGAGTAGAAAGCTGATCGCCCAGCTCCTGCCAGTGGCTGGATTGCAAATGCAATTTAGACGGTGCAAACAACTGCCCAGAGCAAATCACTTGGGGGTCACGTCTGTGGGTGGCCTCTCCCCACTTGGGGGCCGTCCCCCTCGTCTTCTGCCCCATGCCTTCTCAAAGACAGGCTACAGGTCGGGAAATCCGACCTGGGAGAAATGGGCAATTAACATTCGGATGTAGGTGAAGACCTAGCCCTCGGTCTAAGAAGTGCCTCCCTAATCTTTTCTCGACATTTTCCTGGGGAGCTGCGTCTTGCCGGGTTGCATGGGGTTGAGAAGCTGGGAGTTGAGAAATGCCCAGTTTCGAGGCGTCTTCTCATCTTTCAAATTCCTTGCGCTTAACCGACTCTCACAGGAGCCTGGCACTTTTACGAGCCAGTTTTTGAACCATATTTCACTCTAATGCAAACCCATTTAAATCATCGCCTTGTTTTTCGCAGATTGCTTCTTGTAAATGGGGCCATAAATCCAGGATGTCAAGCCGGATGGAGTGGAGCGCGGACAGGGGAGAGATGGAAGGGAAATGAACCCAACGGGGAAAGTACCTCCTCGCGTGGGGCGGGAGGGATTCGGCAGGTTCTCCAGGGTGGCAATGAGAGAAGGCTGACCTGACCCCGCGCCCCTCAAGTCCAAGCCAGTGTTTTTTTTTAGAATTAAGAGCGCGGGGAGCTACGGCGTGCTCTACCCCAGTGGGAGCGCCCCCCTACCTGGAAAAGCCTCAGGATGTTGGCTACCATGATGGAGACCGAACTCCCCGAAGCCCCAATCACTCCAACTACTTTCTCCGGCTTGACGAAAACTGGAGGCTCGCCGTTGGTGCAGCGCACGTCGGAGGTGTCCTTCTGGATGAGCGCCTGGACGAAAGTGAGCGACTGTTCGAGCGCGTAAGTGTCCCTGGAACAAGTGTCCAGGATCCGCGCGCCCAGCGTCACGTTGGGCAGCAGGTTGGGATCGCTGTTGATCTGGTCCAGGGCGTAGAGCATCGCTTCCAGCCTGTGGATCCCGTTCTCCCTCTTGATGTCGCCGCAGGGCACTCCGCTGGGACCCTTCGCGTGCACCGGGAACAGCCCCCCGAGGGTGACGTCCCCCTCGATCCGGATGGAGTGCGGGGCGTACATCTCCTGGCCGCGCGCCGCCGCCGCCAGCGCGCACAGGAGCACCTCCAGCACGCAGCAGGGGAACTTCATCAAAGTCAGGACGCGGAGCAGCTTCCCCAGCTGGACCATGCTGCTCCAGCGGCTGCGGCGGCGCTGGAGGCGAGGGTGGCGGGCTCGCCGGGGTTCGGGCTCCTGGGGGTGAGCTTCTCGTGGGAAGCCCAGGAGCTCCTGCTGGCGAGGACTGTGTGGGCGCCCGGGGAGGGGCAGCCGGCGAGGGCAGGGGGTCCCGCGGAGCCTGCCAGCTTGGGGTGCCGTGCGCTCTGGGGTTCCCCGGCCGGCGCGCCGCGCTCGCGCTCGAGCTCCGCGGCTTGCAGCTCGAGCTCTCCAACAGCCCGGCACCAGGGAGAGGGCGCGGATTGCTATCGCTTTAAATGGTCGTTCGGCTCCCTCTCCTCCTCCTCCCACTCCCTCCCACCCTCTCTCTCTCTCCGGCTCTCCCCACCCTTCTCAGAGCCCGCCTTCCCCACTGGTTTGCATCATCACGCAGGGAGGGGCTGCGTGAGGAGGTAAAGGGGGGAATGGGTGGGCGGCTTGGAGCGGGGGGGCTGCCTCCGATTGGGAGTTTCGCGGTCCCCAGGGAATCTGGGGATTGCAGGTCGCAGGCGAAAGCTGAATTCCCGCTCCTATCTCAGTGTAGAAGCCTCTGGCTCGCCCGCCTGCACTGACACACACATTCGAGGCACTGGTGGCATCGGCCCCGGGACAGGGCGGTGCTGTCTGGGGCTGACTGCTCCCAGCCCTGAGGTCGCAGCCGGAGCTGTGAGCTCTGGGAGAATGCAAGGTAGTTGCAAGATGCTGTGGTCGAAGGTGAAGAGGAGTAGGGAGACCCTAGTTTCTACTGCTAATCCGTCTGTACCAGTTTTGCGTAAGAAAAACACACACACAGAGGAACCTGATTTATGACGTAAAGAACCTTTAACCAGAGACTTCTCTGGAGCCAGGCACTGGGCTAGCCTGTAAAGAAAGACAACGAGAAACGTTGGGAATGGAAGTGCAGCCTTGGTCTACAGGGGTTACTGTGACCGGTGCTGGACGAACTAACTAATCCTGATCTCCAGCAGATCTGTGCCGGATTCACTCCTTTTCTTCCTCTCATTGCAAAAGATGGAACAACTGAGAACTCCGCAGAGCGCACCTTCTTCTCTAGCGCTGACAGGTGGAAGGCTCCTTCCTACCCACTTCCAGAGATGCTTTTGGGCTGGAGTCAGGGTTTCGCGGACAGAAAATAGCAAGGAAGAGGTGACAATAGGAGGAAGAAAGAGGGTTAGGCAGAAATCTCCCCATCAATCCAGTATGCTATTCTTTTTTTTTTTTTTTTTCCTGACTGAAGACGTAGGGGGAGGGGAAAGAAAGAGGATGCCAGAGCAGTTTTTAGTGCAGTAAGGAAGCTGCTTTTCATAGGTGTTCCCTCCTTCAGTTCCAATCCAAACTTGGCCCGTTAAAGCAACAAGTGGCCCTAGACATTGCCTTTCCTGCTTAAGGAAAGGCAATGTCTCTGTCCGTGGTACCAAAGTGTACTCCATATGGTGAACTTGCTATGGCTTTCTGTTGGAGAGCAGCAAAACCATCTTACATTGAATCGAGGGTGGAGAGAAAACCAAAAACAAGACTATCTTTTTATTGTAATGTTAATGTTCTAAAGAAAAATGTCCTTGTACAAAACACACACACACACACACACACATAACACATAAACCTAAAGTCAGAAGATGAGCAGCTGTATCTTCCATCAGCCACCTGTGTTACCTTGGCATGTCTGTTCCTGTGTCTGGGTTTTAGTTTCTCCATTAGTAAAATAAGGAAACTGAATTGCATGTTCTGCAAGTTATCTTTTAACTCTCAAATCCTCTGTTAAAAATAGGCCACGGCCCTTTGGCCATGGTAATAGTTTTAGACCAATATCCTCTGTTCCTTTATGGGTTGCAACACCTGTTTTCTGATGGCCAAACAACATTTCAAACATTTCTTGATACAGAGGACTTATTTTTTTTTCCTTTTAATCACCTATTTATCTTCCTTCTAGGGACAGTCCAGTCCATTAATTTCTTTTCAGATATTGCCCTTCCTGCAGGTTTCAGTACTTAAAGTTTGAGGAGGAAAAACAAAAAATCTTCTGGTTACAGTGATGAGTTCAAGGATGTGAATAGAGGCCAACCACAGTCATGCATAGCTAGTCCTTGGACTCCTGGTGGAACAACTGGGATAGCCACACAGAACTACCATGGTCCAACAGACACTGTGCCAGAGTTAGAAGAAAAAGAGGCCCCTTTCCTGAAATTGCTTTATGTATATCTTTTGGACGATGTTATACTATTTGATTTTGTACATTTTACTGCCATTTTCAAGGAACCAGTACTATAATAAATAATAAATATAAGAATCTACCCCTGTATACAGTGTGATTATCCATCACTCATAGATGTGATGCTCTGCCACATAAAGTGTACATAAGCGCCACCTTATGCTGCCTGCGAAGGCCCCGCCTCCTTCCAGCCACCCTGGAGCTGTGAGGGTATAAGCCTGCAGCTGTGCTAGAAGCTGCTGCATAGACAAGGAGATATTTGAATCCTCTAATGAGAGATACCAGAGAGGTGAAAAGGAAGAGAGAAGAAGGGCTGGGGAAGAGAGAGATAGGGGCCTGATTAAAACACGTGAACTCTTGGATCCACCCATGCCTTTTTTTTTTTACCAGTTATGTAATATTTTCTTTCAGTTGTTTGAAGTTAAAAATCCTCTTATAATTCACCTATTCTACTATATAGGAACAAGAAGGGTGGGACAGGTAGACTAGGTATCCTATTAAGGTAGAATTAGCTAATTTGGAAAGGGGGGAAGAAGCAAAGCAATAGAAAGGCATACTTGGGAACATAAAAATGGTGATCCTAGTATTCAGGCATCAGTACCTCAGGCTATACTTGACAGAGGCTATATCCTTATTGAGTTTTTAATTTAAGGCTATATATTGGGAACTTGGTGCCAAAAATATATTTGGAGAGCTGTGTTACAAGTAATATGACTTGATTTTTCAGTAGCCCATGTGAATATCTATGTTCTGCTCTTCCATTTCCAGCTCACATCTTGCAACTGTTCAACAAATAGTTCTTGGCTGGCTATTGAATGTTGCCTTATTCTGTGCTCTCCCTTTGCTCTGCTCAGTCTCCCCAAACATCTGGCAGTAATCATTATCTTCTTTTTATTGCAGTCATCTATGTGCATGTTTTATTTCCCTTGCCAAATTGTAAGATCCTTGAGGGTAAGAGCTGGGTATTATTTATCTTTTCATCCAGGACAATGTTCAGAATGGTGTTTTGTACCTAAGAAGCACTCATGTATTGAATGAATCATAACTGGTTTTTGCCATTTCCCACTGCTTTTCTAGCACAGTGACAGAAACATAAAGTGGGCAGAGCAGAAATGATGGCAGATAAATCGTTGTCCTCTTAGTCACAGAATGTACTTTCTAGAACTTAAAGGATAATTAGTAGATTTTGAAATAATTTTGTTTTACAAAAATTGCATAAGATTGAAATACTATAACTTCATGGCTCTTGATCAGCTCTAAAGGCAGGCTTTAATTGGTTCTTCCTGAATCAAATGTTTATAGCTGGCCCAATAATGGAGGCCATCGCCATTGTCATAAGCTGGTTGAGCATGGTCAGGACCTGAACAAAAGAGTAAGGGTGGCTGCTCCAGACAAACAGGGGAGTGATGCTGAGCTTGCAAAATCTTTCTATCTTCAGCCACAGTGAGTGCATAGGGTCTGGAACTTAACAGGTGATATAGAATTTGTTTTGTTTTGTTTGAGATTATGTAAATGGAAAATCTTCCTGTAAGAGTGATAAAACTTGGCCATTCATTGTTTTAGTGTAATATTCAATTAAAGAAGAATCTGGTTTTAAGCACAATGATCATGATTATAAAGTGTGTCCACAGGCTTGGATTTCTGTAGTCACTTATCTATCTTCACCAAGAGATTAATAAAAATGAAAGTTAAGTACTCAGTCCTAACTTACATTCTTACCTTTGTATTTTGTTAATCATCTCTTTTATTTATTTTTGTTGTTGTTGTTCTCCATGCCCATCATCTTCTGTAGAAAATAATGCCTCCACTTTCAATTCCTTCTCTATTTAAATCTAATTTGTAGTTTACTAAGTCTTCCTTCTCAAGTGCTGCTACTCTTGCTACTGCTGCTAAAGTACTCTGGCTACTCTGCTATTCTTCCATCCTTCATGTATGTCTCCATTCATAGCTTTTTATAAAAATACAATCTTACATTTTTATTCGGTTACTAGGTCAAGGTCACCTTTTTTTTTTTCTTGGAGAGAGGGAAAGAGAGAGAAATAGAAAAAAAATATATTTGACTCTTTTACTTTCCTATCATATTTACTTGTAGTAGACATCTGTATCACTGACTCCATCTATTTCCTGATTCCATCTTGTTAAGGAGCTTTAAGTTTTGTACGTTTTCCTAAGTTGATAGGAGCTGGAATATTCCTTATGTTCCTTTAGTAACCTCATGAGCTATTTCTCTGATAAAGAACTCCTCCAGGTCTCTATGAGCTGAGGTGGAGCTGTCAACCTTAATACCTCACGTATCCAAACTCAGGTGTGGGCACACATCTAGTGCTGCCAAAACTTGAGTCTTCTCTCCCCTTGCTAAAGAGTTTGAGGATAGGTAAAGGACCTGAGATTTGCCAATAGTTAGATAAGGCAGATCTATTCCTTTTGACTTCTTACTTATGAAAATAGAAATGGGAGTTTCCAGTAGCTCTTTTCCATCACACGGATAAAGCTCATCTAAGAGTAAAATCCACCCATAAAAAGAACATCAAAGATACCGAGAAAAAAGTGGAGTCTTGATGAGCCATCTGAGACTCTGGATCCAGTAATGCCCGAAGCTGTATTTGTCTTTGAACAGTCCACTTGTTCACCAGTATATTCCATCCCTCACTTAGCTAGTGATTCACTCCAGTTGAGTCTCTCAAAATTGAGAACACTAATTTAGGTTGCCATTGATTAAAAATAAGCAGATAATTAATAAATTGCACTGATTCTTAGAATCCTGTGAGAATAAACTATAGAAAGTTTAAATCTCTATGATATGGAGTGTGTAGTGGTCTTAGAACCACCTCTTAACATGAATCCAGGCCTTAAGCATGTGATATAAAAGTCGATATGGCAGTGACTTCAAATGACCAGTTGAGTGGGAAGTAAGATTAAAAGTTAAGAAGGCTTCAGTATAATGGGTGAGTTTTTAAATTATCTTAAAATCACAATTTATGTTCATCTTATAATCAAATGAAAACAGAAAAACAACGATACAAAGTCTATGGGATTCAACAAAAGCAGTAACAAGAGAGAAGTTTATAGCAATACAATCTATTGTAGAAACATGAAAATTTTTAAAGGAACACCCTAACCTTACAATTAAAGGAACAAGAAAAAGAAGAAAAAACCCACAGTTAGTATAAGGAAAGAAATACTAAAAATCAGAGCAGAAATAAAATAAATGAAATAAATAGTAAAAATAGAAAGATCAATAGAACTAAGACCTGGTTCTCTGAATATATAAAATCATTAAGAAAATGATTTAGCCAAAATCATTAAGAAAAAAAAGAAAACAAAAGAAGACCAAAATAAATAACAAATGAAAGAGAAGTTACAACTAACATTACAGAATACAAAGAATCATGAGATTACTACAAACAATTATATCCCAATATACTGGACACTCTAGAAGAAGTGGACAAATTTCAAGAAATGTTATAATCTCTTAAGATTGAACTAGGAATGGAAAACATGTACAGGCCAATCACCAGTAATGACACAAAATAAGCAATAAAACACTCCCAGCTAACATAAGTCCAGGACCAGAGAGCTTTCCAAGGTGAACTATTTTAAATGTTTAGAGAAGAGTTAATGCCTACCTTTCTCAAACTATTCCAAAAAACTGCAGAAGAAGAACATTCTGAAACAATTCTCTAAGGCTAGTTTCACACTGCTACCAGACAAGGCAAAGAAACAACAAAGAAAGAAAATTACAAGCCAATAACACCAATGAACATAGATGCAAAGTTCCCCAACAAAATATTAGCAAATCAAATTCAGAAATACATTAAGGGCATCAGAAACATTAATCAAACGAGATTTATCCTGGATGTTTCAATATCAGTAAATCAATCAATGAGATATACCACATAAACAAAGCAAAGAATAAAAATAATATTACCATCTCTACTGTAAGATACTGAGATTCCTTGGTAGCTCAGCTGGTAAAGAATCTGCCTGCAATGTGGGAGACCTGGGTTCAATTCCTGGGTTGGGAAGGTCTCCTGGAGGAGGGCATGGTGGGCTACAGTCCATGGGGTTGCAAAGACTCAGATATGACTGAGTGACTAAGCACAGCACAGCACAGCACTGTGAGATAAATAAGTGTTGTTTCTAAGCCACTAAATGTGTGGTGGTTTGTGACACAGCAACAGGAAATAAATATAAACAGCTAGTGTAAAGATCTTCAAACATTTGAGGGAAACATGAATGCAGTGAGGAGAGAAGTGAAAAATATAAAGACAAGTGGAAGTCTAGAGCTGAAAAATACATTATTTATAATTCACTGCATGCGTGTAACAGCAGTTATGCACTGCAAAAGATAAGAAAGATGAAATTGAACACTGAACACTGTTCAAGATGGACCATATATTGTTCTATAAACAAGTCTCAATACACTTAAAGTGATTGAACTCATTCTCATAACAATGGCATTAACTAGAAAATCAGTAACAAAATGATATTTAGAAAATCCTTTAATATTTGATATTTAAACAACACATATTTAAAATGAAATTTAACTCACATTTTAAAAAATCCAGATAAATTAGAATATATTTTTAAATGATTGATAACAAAAAAGCCTGTCAAAATCTGTTNAAGTATAAATCAGTGAAACAGAAAAGAGCAAAAAGAGAGAAACCAGTAATACCAAAAGTCACTCTTTGTAAAGACCAGTAAACTGAATATTTCTAAGCTGGATAGATTAAGAAAAAGAAAGAGGAGAGAATCAACCAATGTAAATAGAAAAGGCATCACTCTAGATCCTAGACTCATGAAAAAAAATGTAAGGAAATTTCATGAAAATTTTTATATCAAAAAACTGATGTGAAATGGGGAACTGAAAGATGTAACTCACCAAGATTGACTCAAAAAGTAAGAAAAAAATCTAAAAGCTTTATGTTTGTTAAATTTCCTTTACAGTGGAAAACCTTCCCATGTCTGGGACTGGTGGTCTAAATGGGGATTAACTGGAAATGGGCATGATAGATGTTATTAGGGAAATAAATATATTCTAAAACTGATATAGGAACATATTAATGTTTGTATAATTCAGTAGTTACTAGAAATGACTAAATTTTACCCTNTTACCCTTGAAATCAGTAGATTTTATAAATAAGATGTATCTCAACAAAGCTGTTTGAATAAGATAAACACAATAAAGTAATATATAAAAAACACTTCTCACAAAAATTCTAGGTTCAGTGGCTTCCCTTGATGAATCTGATCAACAATTTAAGGAAAAATGTCAATCTTACATAGACTTTTAAAAAATAGAGGAGGAATTAGAAAGGAAGAAAATTGCACAAAACATATATTTCATAAGAAACTTGTGCACAATAAGATTATATAATACACACACATACAGATAAAGAATATAGAAGTTCACTAAAGAAAATACACAGAAGGCAATAGGCACATAAAAGATGTTCAACTCCATTAGTTTTTAGGGATATGCAAATTAAAACCATAATGAGATCCCACTACCTATTAGAAAGGTTAAAATTAAAAAGACTAATCATTTTGAGTATTGGAAAGGAGAGAGCAGAACTAGCACTTTCATACACTGCCAGAATGCAAAATGGCACAGCAACTTCAAATAAGCTGTTCTCAGTCTCTTATAAAGGCAAACATACACTCATCATTCAGCTCACATTTCCACTTCTACCCAAGGAAATGACAATGTATGTCCACACTATTTCTATATAGATGTTTATAGTCATGTTATTCAAAATAACTCTAAAATGGAAAAAAAAAATTTTCATCAAAATGTTAACTACAAGTGGTATGCCCATACAATGGAATGCTACTCACCTATAAAAAGGAACAAACTAATATTTATAACAGACATATCTCAAAAATGTTAAAGCCAAGTAAAAGAAGAAAGACAAAAGGGAATGTCTGCAATATGAAACATTTTACATGAAATTCTAGAAAAGTCAAAATTAATATGCAGTGATAGCAGATCAGCCTGGGTCTGAGAAAAAGGGGGTAGAATGAGTCACTAGGAGTATAAAATACCTTTGCAGGATGATGGAAGTGTTATACATCTTTATTTGTGGTGGTTTTTCTAATATTAAGTTTTATGCTTAGTTTATATATTTATAAACTCACCAATCCATATATTAAATAAGTATATACTTCTGTTTATCTAAATTATACCTCAATAACCTCAGATATGCAGATGATACCACCCTTATGGCAGAAAGTGAAGAGGAACTCAAAAGCCTCTTGATGAAAGTGAAAGAGGAAAGTGAAAAAGTTGGCTTAAAGCTCAACATTCAGAAAACGAAGATCATGGCATCCGGTCCCATCACTTCATGGGAAATAGACGGGGAAACAGTGGAAACAGTGTCAGACTTTATTTTTGGGGGGGTTCCAAAATCACTGCAGATGGTGACTGCAGCCATGAAATTAAAAGACGCTTACTCCTTGGAAGAAAATTTATGACCAATAGATAGCATATTGAAAAGCAGAGACATTGCTTTGCTGAGTAAGGTCCATCTAGTTAAGGCTATGGTTTTTCCTGTGGTCATGTATGGATGTGAGAGTCAGACTGTGAAGAAGGCTGAGCGCTGAAGAGTTGATGCTTTTGAACTGTGGTGTTGGAGAAGACTCTTGAGAGTCCCTTGGACTGCAAGGAGATCCAACCAGTCCATTCTGAAGGAGATCAGCCCTGGGATTTCTTTGGAAGGAATGATGCTAAAGCTGAAACTCCAGTACTTTGGCCACCTCATGCGAAGAGTTAACTCATTGGAAAAGACTGTGATGCTGGGAGGGATTGGGGGCAGGAGGAGAAGGGGATGACAGAGGATGAGATGGCTGGATGGCATCACTGACTTGATGGATGTGAGTCTGAGTGAACTCCAGGAGTTGGTGATGGACAGGGAGGCCTGGCGTGCTGCAATTCATGTGGTCACAAAGAGTTGGACACGCCTGAGTGACTGAACTGAACTGAAAGTTTATATCAAAGGTTAAAATCCCATTATCTAGGCAAATTTTTCAACTCATCTATTTTTGTCATCTATAAACTGAAGAATTGTGTTTTTATTTTTTTTGCTCTCTGACTTTTAACATTTCTCTTAGTATGAACTATGTGCCATGATTTTTATAATTACCAATAAAATATAAACTTGTATAATGTTTCCTCATGAACTTTTATACTTATATTTACATTGCTTCTTGCAAAACATTTCCCTACAAATCTAACAGTGATTAATATCATAACTAATGCTTTAAAAAAGGAATTCATAAAAATTCATTAGAAATCTCTTTCAATTATACCATCTTATTTAGGATGTTAAGACCATACCTGTCTCATTCCTACTTCAGATCTTCTCTTAGAAACCTTTGAATATAAAATGCCACTTGATTCTCTTGCTTTGCATTCCTACTCTTTAGAAGATGGTATCCCATGATTTTATCCACAGTAGTATTCTTTAAGTCAACTCTGTCACATCATGTCAGCCTTTTTCACATCCTGTCACACTCTTAGCTGTCATAAAGGCAGCTGTTGGTTCCTTGTGGTTTTTTGGCAAATCTTCCTTTTTCTTAGATTTGTTCAACCTTGTGTTCTTACTTATGGGTCAAAGTTTCAAGTCCGTGGGATGGTAAAATCTGCATTACCTAGTTAATCCAGTCGGGAAAGATATATGGAGAGATAGCCAATTAATAAAAAGTAACCTGGTAGAGTCAAGCATAGTTAACAATATGGTTATTTATTTCCAGAGCAGCTCAAAATTGTATATGACTGCTAGAGTTGGGGCACTTTTGACACAGTGGTAACTGAAAGGATTCTTTAGGAACTCTATGAAGTCAAAAGATTAAATTAAGACAAAACAGTTTTAGAGGGCTGATGGAAATGTTCTACATCTTGATAGGGATAGTGGTTACATGGTTAAATATAACTGTCAAGAGTCATGAATTCACACACAAAATGTGTGCATGTTCTCCCTGAAAAGGTTAGTAACTACTTTACAAGAGTAACTTCACAATGGAGAAACAGGTCACACACTCTCTCAGCCAGGTGATCAAGGTTAATATCAACACCAAGAGGCCACATTAATAGTTTATACCTTTGATGTTATATGATAAATTTGGGACTTTACTTCTGTGATCTGTTCCCGCAAACCCATCAGTTCAGTTCAGTCGCTCAATCATGTCCGACTCTTTGCGACCCCATGAATCGCAGCACACCAGGCCTCCCATTCTAATTGTGAGGAAAATATCAGAGAAATCCCAATTGAGAGACATTCTACAAAACACCTGGCCAGTACTTCTCAAAGGAGTCCATGTCATCAAAAACAAGGAAAGCCTGAGAAACTGTCAGTTATGAGTAACCTAAGGAGACATAAGTAAACACAATGTGATACCCAACTTTATACTCTGGGTGGGATCATGTAACAGAAAAAAATACACTAAGTAAAAACTAAAGAAACATGAATAAAGCACGGAATATAATTAATACTAATGTATTAATGTCATTTACTGTGACAAATTAATATGAAATGCTGATAATAAAGGAAAATGAAAGTGAGGATTTCATAACTCTCTTTACTATCTTTGCAACTTCTCTGGAAACCTGAAGCTCTTCTCTTAAAAAGTTATTAAAATCGGTTTGAATGAAAGACAAGTATATAAAAATACATAGGGATTAAAACATATCTGTGTAGGAGGCAGTGTTGTTGTGATCATGTAACTTATTGTCAAAATCTGAACATGTTTTGAAGTAGAAGAGGATGATATTAATAATTGTATCAGTATAAGAGGCATAAACTGAGATGTATGGTCCCCCTAAGTATACAAATTTGTATTAAACATCCAAGTTCTTGTTTCACACTTCCTGCATTTCAGTCCAATCTGCCACTTGCTAGCTGAGTAAATTATTTCACCTCACTGAGCATTATTTGCAATTTGAGAAAGAGAGTAATATTTACCTTATAAAATTTGGGAGAATTAAAAGAGATGATCAAATTAAAGAGCTTACTTTGGAAATGCCTGGCACATAATCAGTACTCAATAAATGGTAGGTGACATTTGAGTATATTTGGACATCAGTAAATTTTGCTAAGGCATGCCTACATAATTACACCAAACCTTTCTACTAATGTATCCTCTTTTTTTTTTTTTTATAGTAACTGAATAGTGATCACACAAATATTTACTCCATAATAGTTAGCTCAGATGTGCTTCGACAACTTCAGGGTCCCACCCAGGATGTGTTAGGAGACTGAATGACATTTACAGTCATAATGATGAAGATTACCATCATCACTATCATCATTATCTTTTCCTTTAAGAAACTCACTTCTCCTTATCTTGGAGGGTCTGTCAGTATCATGGCTCCAGCACCCAGCTGCTCAAGTAGTACATGGACAAAGCTGAGGCGGATCCTCTAAGACACAGAGATTGCTCCAGAAATGGGTCTAAGGCCAAAGCAGAGTCAATCAATGTCATGTGGGGGAAAGAGGTAAATTTACCTTTGGAATCATGACTTCTAATGACGTTAATGTAGATCTGCTAATGGTCTTTGCAACAACGTGAAAAGACATTCCCTGAAGATAAAGCCAACTCAGAAGCAAACACAAGAGGAAGACAGAGTTCAGGGGCTCTTTGGACTCTTGAGTCCAGCTGTGCCTGAATGCCTCCCTCAGGCAAGTTTTTTCCTACTTAAGCTAGTTTGATAGAGAAGGCAATTGCACCCCACTCCAGTACTCTTGCCTGGAAAATCCCATGGATAGAGGAGCCTGGTAGGCTACTGTCCATGGGGTCACTAAGAGTCGGACACAACTGAAGCGACTTAGCAGCAGCAGCAAGCTAGTTTGAATTGTCTGCTCTGGCACTTAGAGTGAAGAAGCCATAAGTAATAGAGTGAATTTTTGGTTACATTCTACACTTGCCTGCAATATAATAGCTTTCATACTAGTCACAGTTTCTGGAATTGTTTATCATTTTCCCCAGTAGAGTGACATCTTAGATAAAGACTGAGGTTCAGAGACTTGGTGTTTAGCAGGTTAGAATCCTCCCTTCTTGGTTGATAATTTGCCAATGTTGGCTGAATAAATAAATTATATAGTTTTTACACAGTTGAGATGAATTATTGGCCCTTCATCATTGGAATCTGCAAGCAGTAGGTGAAGAGAAGGACACAACCTCTAGCTTGATTCTGGACATTTTCTTCCTCCATTATCATCTCTGTTTCAATCTGCTATGAGGCCATTTTTCTCTGATGCCTTACTTGTCCTTGAGGCACAGGTCTTGCAAGATAGCACATACCTAATCTTTATTTGTTTATTATTCTTGCATTAAAGTTCAGGGGGCTTTTCTTGTTGTTCTGTATTAGTCTTCACCTGTATAGCTGTCATTTTAATTTCCTTCATTTATGATTCCTTGCCCAAATTTCCCCAGTGGGGATATTCTCCATACTTAGTAGATCTCTTTCAGTTGTAAGTGATGGAAACCTAACACAAACTAGATGAAGCAAAAACAAACAAACAAAAAAGGTGACTTTGTTGACTTATGTTGCTGGATGTTAACAGGAAACCTGAGGTTTAGATATGGCTGGATCCAGGTGTTTAAGGAAGTTTTGAGGCTCTTTATCTTTCAGGGTCTGTTTACCTTTATATCTTTTCTCTTGGTGACTTAATTCTCCCCTGTTGTAGCCAGGCTCTTTGCATTGGAAGGAAGGCAAGAAAATCAGTGTCCCAGCTACTTTACAACATCATTACAGGTCAAAACCCTAAGGAAACAGATATCTCTATGCCAATGACCAAAGAACAAATATAAAAACTAAAAGAGTAATCTTGTTGGGCAAAACTTCAGTTCAGTTCAGTTCAGTTCAGTTCAGTCACTCAGTCATGTCCGACTCTTTGCGACCCCATGAATCGCAGCACGCCAGGCCTCCCTGTCCATCACCAACTCCTGGAGTTCACTCAGACTCACATCCATCAAGTCAGTGATGCCATCCAGCCATCTCATCCTCTGTCGTCCCCTTCTCCTCCTGCCCCCAATCCCTCCCAGCATCACAGTCTTTTCCAATGAGTCAACTCTTCGCATGAGGTGGCCAAAGTACTGGAGTTTCAGCTTTAGCATCATTCCTTCCAAAGAAATCCCAGGGCTGATCTCCTTTAGAATGGACTGGTTGGATCTCCTTGCAGTCCAAGGGACTCTCAAGAGTCTTCTCCAACACAACAGTTCAAAAGCATCAATTCTTTAGCGCTCAGCCTTCTTTACAGTCCAAACTTAGTCATGCTTTATACCAGGAAGTAATCAGTCACTATGGTTGAGAGACTCAACAGAACTATGTGGGTCATAGAGGGACAATGCCACACTGGGATTAATAGTTGTTCACTACATACAAAGTAAAAGAAAACAATCAAGCAACAATTCCCTTTTATTGTAACTAAGGGAAGCTGATTTACAGCTGTCCTTGGTTTTTGGTGGGGCTTCCCTGGTGGCTCAGATGGTGAAGAATCTGCCTGAAATGTTGAAGATCCATTTCAATCCCTGGATCAGGAAGATCCCCTGGAGAAGGAAGTGGAAACACATTCCAGTATCCTTGCCTGGAGAATTCCATGGAAAGAGGGGTCTGGTGGTCTAGAGTCCATTCAGTTGCAAAAAGTTAGATACAACTGAGCGACTAACACTTTGACACTTGGTTTTTGGTAATAAAGGAGTAGGTTAAGAACAGAAGCTATATAGAATGCTATAGATCACTTCTCAAGATAGCCCTTTCTTCATGACTTTTTCCATCTTCCTTTCTAAAACACATCCAGGAATCAAAGTGGCAAGCTTAAAAACACCATTACGGGTGGTACAGTGGTTAAGATTTCAAGCTCCCAATGCAGGAGGCCTGGGTTTAATCCCTGGTCAGGGAACTAGATCTCATATGCCACAACTAAGAGTTTGCATGCCTCAACTAAAAGTTCCTACATGTTGCAACTAACACCCTGCACAGCCACATAAAATAAATAAATGTTGAAAAACATCACCATCACCATGCTTTCCTTTAGAGTTTGACTACCTTGTCCAGACATCAAAGAAAAATATGTTTAACTCTTCTGCCTATTACTTATAGGGTCACATAAATTTTAAAAAAAAGTTAACAAGAACTGTGTTCTATTAATTAGAATATTAAATATTTTTTGACTCACCATACTCACCAAGCATACAGTCAACTCTCATGTAGCCCACTTCATCTCCTTGCATTAACGTTTGATTCCCACACCTGGCTCACTTCTTAGCAGCCATGATTGTTCTCCTTAGAATTTCTAAAATATCTCAATGTAGTGCTTAAAATCTTAAAACAAATGTCTACACACAATAACTAACATACGGTAAGATTATCTTCAGCTTGGTGTCTCAGCTCTGATCTGGACTGTATGCTATCTAGAGCAATGGTTCTCAACTAGGGGTAATATTGCTCCTGGTGGAGATTTGGCACTGTCTGAGACATTTCTGATTATCATGACAGAGTAAAACACTCTCATGTCTTCTTGAATCTGGAGGATTGAGGCCAAAGATGTTGCTAAACATTCTACAGTACATAGAACAGCAAACAAAAAACAAATGTGTCAGTCCAAAATTTTAGTGCTGAGGTTGAAACACCCTGATCTAGCTGAACAGATTTTGGAGAAAATTTTATTTCCTTACTTAAATTTTTTTATCATGTCTAACATGCAGAATATAAACAGGTAAAGAAATACTTACTTGAGGGAAAAATACAGTAGCAAGAGTAATTATTGATGATTGTAATTTTCTTTATAGCTCTTTTCTTTCATCCTTTCTATTTTTTTCAAGCCATCATGTCCTATTAAGGAATTTCAACTGGGTTCTTAGATCTGTAATAGAACAGAAAAGTGAAATAAAAATCATTAAAATACAAGAAACCATAAGCCTAGTTCTTATTACATCTTTTAGTAGAGTCATGACTTGGGAGAATCATTTAATCCCTTAGAAACAATTTTTCTAACTTTTCAATATGAAATATTAATATTAAATTATTATTTTAAAATAAAATGTTCATCTACTAAAGAAGAACACAATGTAAAAAGAAACCCAAAGAAACACTATGAGAAACCAGAAACTCTACTATTTTTAGCTTACCTTCTTGCTCCACAATGATACTGAAACTGGGATTCTTCTAGATTTATTTTACTAATCACAGAAATCAATGAATTACATTTTCCTTTCCAGATCTAATGTTTATTACTCAATAAATCAAGCTCTATCTGTCCTATAATATTTTATAATATTTTGTTCTCTATGAAGAATTAAAGTTTGACCTAATAAAATAATCAAATATATCCTCTTAGAAACCATCAGGTAGTAACATTTCTGAGATAAACAGAGAGGAATCTTGGCTGCTGCTGCTGTTAAGTTGCTCCAGTCATATCTGACTCTGTGCGACCCCATAGACGGCAGCCCACCAGACTCCTCTTGTCCCTGGGATTCTCCAGGCAAGAACACTGGAGTGGGTTGCCATTTCCTTCTCCAATGCATGCATGCATGCCAAGTTGCTTCAGTCCTGGCCGACTCTGTGCAATCCTATGGGCAGCAGCCCACCAGGCTCCTCTGACCATGGGATTCTCTAGGCAAGAATACTGGAGTGGGTTGCCATTTCCTTCTCCAAGGAATCTTGGAGTGTTACTTAAAATCTCAAGAAAAATGCCCATCTTGTGCAGGGGACATTTTACATGAGGGTGCCATTTTGTTTCTGCCAAATTATGTGAAAAGATGGCTTATTCAAGACTTGCCTAAAAAGGACAGTTCCAAAATGCCAAGCCACAGAGTAAACCATGTTCCAGAAACAGGGACAAGTGATGGAAGATCACTTCCTATAGAATTTGCTTGATATAAGAAAAAAGGGTCTCACAAAAAAATACTTCTGAATTGAAAAGAAAATTTAAATTATGAAACAAAATTTTCTTTGTTAACCAGTGTTTATGCCAAAAATTTCAAATAAGATTTTAGAGTACCAGAAAATGAGCAGGAATATAGGACCAGTAGAAGTACCTACTGTGAATTTGTTCATCTCTTCTAGTTTGTTGGATATAATAGTTCATAGTTGTTTCTTATATTCCTTTCCATTTGTGTGGCATCAGTTGTAATGTGCCCTCTTTCATTTATAATTTTATTTATTTGAATCCTCTTTTTTTTTCTTGATCAGTCTAGCTAAAGATCTGTGTCCTTTGTTTATCCTTTCAAAAAATTCAGCTTTCAAAGATCCTGTGTATTTTCCTGTTAGCCTCTCATTAATTCACTTTTGCTCTGATCTTTATTTCTTTCCTCCCAATAACTCTGGTTTTAGTTTGTTCTTCTTTTTCTAGTTCCTTTAGGTATAAAATTAGTTGTTCATTTCAGCTCTTTCTTTTTTCTTCATGTAGATATTTATTACTAAAAACTCCCCTCTTAGAACTGCTTTAGATGTATTCCATAAATTTTAGTACATTGTATTCTCATTTTTGTCTCAAGAAATGTTTTTGATTTCTTTTTGACCCACTGGTTGTTCATTAGCATGCTGTTTAATCTCCACATATTTGTTAATTTTTTTTCAGTTTTCTTCTTGGTAAACTAGGAAAAGCTAGGGAACTGGGAAAATGTCTATTTTTATGCAGTTGTGGGTCCAAAAAGGCATTTGATATGATTTCAATCTTTTTTTTTTTTTTCAAAGAAGACAGTCAAACAGGTACATGAAAAGGTCCTCAGCATCTCTAATCACTGGAAAAACGCAAAACCACAATGAGACACCATCTCCTCCTTGTCAGAATGGCTACTAGCAAAAAGCAAACAGGTGTTGGCAAGCATGTAGACAAAAGGGACTCTCCGGCACCATTGGTGGGAATGTAAATTGGTGCAGACACTATCGAAAATTAAGTGGGTTCCTCAAAACCTTAAAAACAGAACTACTATGTGATCCAGCACTATCGTTTCTGGGTATACATACAAAAGGAAGGAAAACAGGATCTTGGAGAGGTGTCTGCAGTTTCATGTTCACTGAAGCATTATTCACAACAGTCAAGATATGGAAACAACTTAAGTATCCCTCAACAGATGAATGGATACCGATGATGTGAGGTGTGTGTATATATGTGTACGGTATGGTGATTTTAGTTAACGACACTGGTTAATATACTTGAAATTTCTTAGATCTTAAATGTTCTCACCGCAAAAAGTAAAGGTAGTATGTGACATGATGGAGGTGTCAGCTAGTACTACGGTAGTAAACATTTTGCAATATATAAATCTATCAAATCAATACACTTAAACAATGTGAATTATACCTTAATAAAGCTGGGGAATTGTTTTAATTTCTGCTCTTTCCTCCCCTGCTTTATTTTTCTATTAGTGTTAAATAGAACACTATTGGTTATTTCTTTTTATTCCAAAAGAAAACTTCCCAAGTGATTAATATAAAATATTAATACCAAAACTGTTTTTTTTCTTTTTTTAACGAAAATAGATGATCAAGTTTACCCTCTTGTGAATATTTTCCATTCACATTTACCAAATAAATTTTCTGAAATCCTGCAGCAAAATTAACTTTTTAAATGTTCTCATGATATCTCACAACTGAGCTCTCCCCCAAACTTCTCCTTTATATTTTTCAAGTAATAGCAATTAAAACCTGTGAAGCTAGCAGAACGCATTCTGGAATATTGTGGACTTCTATTTATTTATTTATCTCCTTTCCTCCTTTTCTCTTCTTTTCAAAATTCTTTGCAGTCTTCAGTGTGGCTCATAATATGTTACTCCCTTTGTGGCAAAGCACTTTTGCAAGAATCCCCAGTGATTCTGAATGTCTGATTTTACTGGCATCTTTTAAGTCATATTTTAAGTTTTCTGCAGTATACATGAAACTTTCCATCACTTACTACCTGGTTCTTTGTGTCCCTCAATTTTCAAGGACCCATTTATCATCTGATTCTCATTTCTTTTTTGTGTCTTTTTTCCCCTTAATACTCTTTGTTTCATCTTATAAATACGTCTTCATCAGCACTCCATCATTAGTTCTATTATTTTGTTTTATCTCCTTTTCTTGTGTGATCTCAATTCACTGCATGCCTTCAGTTATAACTACTGTATACTGCTGCTGCTGCTGCTAAGTCGCTTCAGTCATGTCCGACTCTGTGTGACCCCATAGACGGCAGCCCACCAGGCTCCCCTGTCCTTGGGATTCTCTAGGCAAGAATACTGGAGTGGGTTGCCATTTCCTTCTCCAATGCATGAAAGTGAAAAGTGAAAGTGAAGTCGCTCAGTCGTGTCCGACTCCCAGCTACCCCATGGACTGCAGCCCACCAGGCTCCTCCGTCCATGGGATTTTCCAGGCAAGAGTACTAGAGTGGGGTCCCATTGCCTTCTCTGACTGTATACTGCTGCTGCTGCTAAGTTGCTTCAGTCGTGTCCGACTCTGTACGACCCCATAGACGGCAGCCCACCAGGCTCTTCTGTCCATGGGATCTTTCAGGCAAGAGTACTGGAGTGGGGTGCCATTGCCTTTTCCCCGATTGTATACTAATGCCTCTCAAATCAGTATCTCCAGCCCAGACTCCAGTCCTGAGCCTAAGAATCAAATTTCAGTGGTTCCCAAATACTAGTATGGCTCTTACAGACTTTGGGGAGGAATTTTGCATTTCATTTTTTTAAGCTCAGCACTCATTAGTGTGCCTTTATCACTACACACACGTAATATGTGTTAGTCAAATAAAAACTTTCAGCCAAATTAGCTACATGGCTTAATAATATATCTGAAAGCTTAAAGTTGATTTAGCTTGCCATTGGTTAAATAACTTAATTTCTTTGGCTGTCAGCTTCATCTGAAAATTGTAGAAGATAGATGAGATAATTGCTATGATGCCTATTAGCATTACCTCTCTGTTTCTGTCTCTGTTATCTCTTTTAAAATGGAAAAAAAATCTTGTTAAAAATACACCTACAAGAGAAGGCTTAACTAAGTAGTTATGTTATTTCAGATTGAATGTTTTCATTTAATAAACTTTTCTGAGTGCAAAATATTAATATGTGTCAGGTACCTGGCTTGCAATTTTATTAAGATGAATAAGTAATACTGGGTATAAGCAGAAAGATAATTCTAAAGAATGTGAGCTACATTTCCATTTTCATCCTTATATTTTCTTGCAAATGCATTAAAAAAGTATTCCCCAAAACTTAATTGCAACAAAAAGCAGTTTGGAAAGTGAACTAAAAAACTCATAAATTCATTGTTAATGGTACCACTAAAGAAATATTTATACTAAAATATGTTCACAATTTTGAAATGTAATAAAATTGACCCTAGTTACAAAGTCTTAAAAGACATTCTTTTAAAAATCTTGTACTATGTTAAACATTAAATATTTCATTTTGTGTTTGCTATAAATTTCAAAAACATAGAGGGAAATCACAAAAATATTGGCCTAATATTGATCAGAAGTTCCAGAAGGCAAAATAATGACATCTATTCATTATCAGAGTTAAGAGATGTTATGAATGGGCCATTTGGCACACAACAGTTCATAAGCGGAAAAAAAAAAAAATCCATAAAAGCATTGGATGCCATCCTGCTCATAGTATTTCAGAGCTACATATATGAATCAGAACTCTCAGAAGACTGAGAAATATTTAAATTTAACCCTCCAAACACTGTAGTGAAG